>JAQBSW010010012.1:0-26119 GCA_029291075.1 Eudiplozoon nipponicum | reverse complement strand
CGAAACGTCGCCAGTCAACGAAGTTTAGATCGCACATATTTTCCAGTGGTATGTATGAAGGATGATGAAGCCTTCGGAAGATAGGGACGTATACACACCCAGCCTGATCGAAGACAAAACAGATGCGTACTTAGAAATGGGAATAAATCAAACTGATAGTGCAAAGCGACGACCTGCGATTGGAAATAGCGATGACTCAACATGTGAAGCTGGCACCCCGCAAACTTTCAAAGGATATTTACATACATTTGTTTGAAGTTTACTTTTATTTCATTTTTCCGAAAAACCTGAGTGCAAGTCTTGTGGAGGGCGGTAGTTTTGTTACGTTGTTCGACGACTGGTTAAATACAATGGGGTTGGTGTTTACTTCTAGCTCGCAAACTTGATTTAAAGAATTATTGAATGTTTGTTGAGGTTATTTTAGATATTTCACACGTGTTGATGGTGTGCGTTTTGTTTTGGCGAGCTTTTAGTTGTGCATGTTTATCTAAATTATTAATAGATTTATGACATCTGATCATTCGTTTAGTGTCAGCTATTTGTCTACCTGGGGAACATATCGCTTGTCTGAGGAGTGAGGAAATTTTCATCGTGCGTATGTTTTTGCCTTCTTGCTTGTTTTGGTTCTGCATTATCTAGGTTTGTGTATTGTAGTGATTGTACAGCTTCGGTTTCTTGCAAAGCCCGTAGTATTTTCTTGCTTCTTGGCAAATCTGTTTCGTGCCTGTTATGTTTTACATCTGAATTTGTTGTTTCCTCTCTTGATGATGACACACTCGGTGAATTTTGTGCGGATTGAGTTTTTTATTCATTGAATATACGTGCTGATTTTAATATACTATTTCCCTTTTTGATGATAGTGTTGATAGATAGATAACCTGTTTCTCCGGATAACTCTAAAGTTGAAGACGTATGCTGTGTGTGCTGGACCAGTTTATTTTTATTTATTATTTATGTTTTGATTGCCTAATGTTTAATCTCTTTCAGAATATTGCATTTCTAAATGTCAATACTGCTTCGTAAAAATCTACTTTGAGTCACCATAGTCAGAAAAATTGTTTCTTGAAACCTACGCGGATAAATCCATTATCACATTTTAATAACACATACTTGGCTATACTGTTCGTGCATAAATAGCTATCGCATTCACCATGAGAAGTGAGCGTCCTAGTCGACGTTTTCACCTAAGACGCAACTATTAATCGGGTTTTGCGGCAATAAATCAAGTTTGTTACACTGATGTGATTAGGTTAATGATAATGATGACTATACATTCTACATATTATATGCTGCATTGCGTGTGGGTCATTAATTTTATGCTATCGGGAAAAATTATTTTTACCATATTCAAATCAGCTACACGAATATCATCAACTGAAGCAAAAGGTTGCTGAACGCACAGCACACCTATCGGCGGTGCTTGATGGACTTCATCGTGAATATGACGAACAGAAAGATCTCTTCGACGCTTTAGATCGCCGGAAAAAGGAAATTGAAAGCTCGTCGAAGCGCAAAGAGACCGAGTTGAACGAGAACAAGAAACGTCTACAAAAGTTGATTGAATACATTGAGTAAGTTCTGCTGGCTTGATTGAAGTTGACCACAAATGGTTCTAAATTAACTGTGAAACTATGAGAATTTTTAAATATAGAGGACGACATTATAGTTTCGGCCTTGTACTTTAGATTGTCTTTATTCTATATATCATTTTGAATCGTGCACTGATTTTTATCTGCTTTTTGTGTAACTTCAGTTGATTATTTTGCATTTTGCTATCATCATCACCGCGGACAACAATACAACAGCCTCATATAACTGATGTGTCCCTAACACATAAGGAAAAAAATATAATTGTTGTACTACTTATTATATAAATAGTAATAATAATATTGACAAAACTTTGGCTTTTTTAAAATCTTCGAAGGAGAATAATTTATAGAGGTGCATTTAGCCAAGACGGATATAGCTATGTAGACCTTTACACAACACAATCTAGAAAACGTCAACTTCGATGGAAGGAAACATCGGCAATACATCTGCCTTTTGATTTTTACCGTATTGCGTCATACAGAACTAGACCTCGACGTTAATATAAGACAGTTAATATGATGACTCTAGAACAAATTCCCAAAACGAATCGCTATTAAGCTTGATTCGATGATATACCGCGAAGCGTTTCCAACCTAGAATTGTGATGCGGTCACGGACTTCATCCGAATGGACCAAATGGTCATATACTACATATTTTGATTCTAGTTGCCTTTAGCTGTTTCTATCTGGTCAAAATCTGTCCACCTAGTTTCTTATGCCAATCTGGCCCTGGCCTAGAGAAAAATTCTTTACTGGGCAATCGAATTGATGATTTACATACAACTTTGCCGAGTCAGCTTACTTTGGAAAGCCTCATTTGTTTTTCAAATGATTAGAACTTGTGGGAGATTGAAAAATACGTATATGTATGTCAGAGTTGCTTATTCTTCGTTTGAACTCTATTTAGGTTATAGTTCTCAAACAACGGCAATCGAATGCCTGTACGTGCTAAACTCTTCGATTCAAAATTATCACCTTTTACCAACATATAATAAAACTGCACGCACTGATGCATTGCAATTACGGACGATGGTTGTTCGAAATTATCATTCCACTCAGTTCCTACTGGTGTACATTTGAGAATCGGGGCTGATACAGGCGCCAAAGAAAATTGATTCTTGAAAAGTTCAGCCCATTTATCATGACGGCACACTTTATCAGTTATCAGATTTGTGTAACAAGAGGTTATTCTTGTGCTGATCTTAAATCTCGGACTGTTGCTCGTATAAGTTGAAGTAAACAGTGAAACAAACGCTTCCGTTCCTTCCACCTTGTTCGACCAAATTGCTTCAAGCTGGCGTCTTGCAGCTCTATGTGTTATAGGTCGAGCTAGCAGGAGAGATCCCATGCTTAATTCTACGTGAAACGTTCCTGCCACATATATTAGTACCTGCACTCGTCAAAGCGATTTCTATCTTCGTCCACAGTTAAATCGAATTTTCATCATCAAGACCGATTAACATTGAGTTCGAATAGCTTCATATTTGTGTTTGCAAGAAAACCGTTTATTCTTAATTAGGTTCCCGGAAATTTTGAACGTATAAATTCTACGGATAAGTGAATGGTCCCAGTCGACAAACGTGATTAAAAATGAACGGTAGTCCCGGATGCAACCACGCTATCTATAGCTAATTGTTACTTGATCTATTTGAGTTCGTAGTTATCAGTGGGCTTGTCGACACCGTGTGGCGCAACGCCTTACGTTTGAATTTTGTGTTAAGTATAATTTGTGCTACACGCAGCTATTCAACACCTGTTCACCATTATCGCTGTCACATAGATAAAATTCTGCATCGTTTAAGCACTCAACTTGAACATTCAAGTCACCCATAACTAAGACTATATTTATATTAGTTTTTTTTTAGACTTTTGATGATAAATTTACCAAAGGTGGCCGCAAAATGCCATCGAAATACTTTTTTTAAATGGAATTCAAAATGTGTTAGTCAAAACGCACATAAAGTAATATATCTGAACTTCTTCCACTTGGTAAAGAGTATAGGTCGAAGTAAACGGTGGTCTTGCTGTCGTCTGTGAAGCAATCGTTGGCAACACGTTCAGATTTTACGAAAAGACAACGTTGGTTATTACAGTTAAATACTTGGTTATTGTTTCTGGCATTAATTTTATTAGATGTAATTAAGCGTGCCGCACAAAGTTGTTTGTTTACGAGGATCCATTCAGATAAGAAATCTGCTTGTGAGCTAAGGAAAATACTGACCACCATATACCGCCTTGAGGAAATTCCTTGGAACGAGAGGTTTTAAGCGAATAACGTGTAGGTAGCAGTGGTACGTCCAGGTTTGTAGTACTCGTAGGATCCTGTATTTTAGTTTCGGATACGCAGTATATATCGATTTCTAATTTCTTCAACGTACGTGTCAGAGCTATTTGTTATTCAATTTTTGTCAATTTTGGCAAAGTATATATGCTGATGTTCTAGCTTAACATAGGCTTAGTTCACTCAAACTGATTTCGTTATTTGTAAATCCAAAATTTGGCTCAGTAATTTGATCGGTATCTAACTTTTTTGTGGAATCTAAAAGAGCGTTATTGACAAATGGAGAAAAACAAAGGTAATATGAAGAATCGGAGATGGTGTCTGCAGTAGCCCCATTTCGCTAATCCATCCTGCATGACTCAACGGATAAAGCGACTCATTCATCCTGCGAGACGATGGATGAAGTATGGATTCGTTATAGTTCGTTATATGTATGTTATATGTAGGATGTAAAAGAAAACTAGGTCGCTAATTTATAAAGGGGATGTTTGTATTCGGAGTTTTACTTCCCTTAGCGAATCTTCCAACCAAGGATGACGAGCACTATCTGCTCAGGCGCCTGTGTCCTGCTTTGTTATAATATATATGTATAATATATAATTATTAACAAACTTCGTTTGAGTCTGGCTATTATTGTGTCTGCCAATTTGACTTGGATCGCTTATGCGGATTCCCTCTGTGGTAGAGATAATAGTTTTACCTGGATGCGAATTAATTTCGGTCAAGGTGTGCATCTGTCCCACTTGCATACGAAACCGTTATTTAAAAAAAGAAAAGCAATATCCATTTGTTGCTTTTATTTTTTAACAACGGTTTATAAAGGGCTTTTGAACGTAAAAATTTGCTCATTTTATAAAACCAGTATAGTTAATAGTTCATTAGCTCATATTAATTCCTGGAGAGTGACATTTACCACCAGCATTATTTTGGTCCTTCTGTTGCTTAAATCTTGCGCTTCCGTGAGGGTAATTCTCTGGCATCCACATAATTCATAATGGACGGACTTGGCATCCTGTTTAATCAGGTGAGTGCCATTTTGGCACGTTGATGAGAATGTTATGCTCTACGAAAATCACCGGATACGGTTAATTATTTCCGGGTTTAACACCATGAGCTCCACCTCAGCTACTACGATGTATTCACCGGTACCTAGGTGGATACGTGTAAGTTGTCGGGCATAGCCTTGTCGTTGGTTGGCGCAGACACTGACTTGCTTGTTACAGGCGCTCCTGAATCTCGTATAGGCTTAAGTTTCCCTGGGGCCCAGGAGTTTCAGGTTCATCTTACAGATATTTTAATAAGAATTACCGAAGCAAAGACCATAGCATTTGATACTTTATGTCTAATACCCGCTGACTACAATTATTTTGTCTTACTGGGTCCTTGTGGCACCACCATCGCGTCAATCTTGCACCATTGGTTAAAGTCCTTCAACTGGAACTCCACATCCAGGTCCGTAATGATAACTTGTGTTGCGTAAAATCGAATGAGCTGTCTTTATTGGGAATTAATCAAGTTCTGTCCAAAATTTACCGCTGACAGGAATCGAACGTGGACACGTATTCAGAATCTGTTTCTCTAACCCCTGAGTCAATATGCCGCACGCTAATATTTCTTGGTTAGCCCTTCCTTTAAGTGAAGCATATTTGAAATTTAATCAGATATAAAGTTCCACTGTTCTGTTTGACCTTCTTTCTGCCCTAGTATACCATTTTTAGTGTCAAATCGTCAATGCACTAGTGCTTTGTGATCGATAAAAACGCCTACTACACAATATTTGCAAAATATCGAATTTGTGGTTGAGCCGAATGAATTGCTATAGTTTTGTTTCGGTGACAGTATGATTAATTTTTCTTTCGTAAGCGCGTGACGTACTAATTGTTCCGCGCATCTCTCCCTTTTTTACTGATCTTATGCCTACGTCTAAGGCATCTGTCAGAATTAACATTTGTCCTGCCACGAAAGTAAAAATAACTGCGTTTAATAATTTCTGCTTACGTTGGACAGAAGCTGCTTGAGCCTTCAAGGTCCATTGAAACTGTCTTGCTACCAAGTTAGCTTAGGCTAGATTTGTACAGTGACCGCCATCCCTGCGAGTTTGATCTAGAAATGCATCACACACATAAACTGGCGCATTTGTTTTCAAGGGATGAGTGCCGGATAATCTTTGATAGGATGATAGATCGAATCTGGTTATATACATAAATCTGAGGAAACTGAGTGACCTAGGCTGCGCTATTGACGACCTATCCCTATTTTTTAGGATTAAAATCTAATCGCCAATCTATGGCTCTGGACTTCGTCTCCTGCGGCCGAGAACAAAATTGTTCGTTGGTTGTCCAAATCATGACATTGTGAACGAACGTATTAGTACAGAGTAAATTAATTACGAAAGATTTCATTATACTTTGAAACAACTTAATCGCGTTCTTTAGACCGAAGTGTTCCTGTGTAGATTAGAAATGGCCTTGTGGTACTCGCACCATGTGTTTACAGTGGACTACGGGCCGGACGCTAATTGCCAAAAGTTACGCTTTATGTCAACTGCGGCACAGAGAGGCATGGAAAACGGATTAGGTTTTGGTCACAATGTTTAATTGCCTAAAATCAGCCGCAGATCGGAGAGAACCATCCTTTTTCGTTACATAACACATAGGACCTGGATGCAGAGAGTCAAATGTTTCTAGAACTCCGTCATCTATAGTCTACGCCCTTGCCTCGGTAGTCGCCGCGAGCTTTTTGGAGAAGCGCCATATAACGTGATTTTTACCCGTAATTTAACACTAGCCACAGTTTAAAACGATCAATCGTAGGCTCGGGACTTCGGCGAAATAACGGGTCTGGAACATAGTTTCGTACTGTATGCGAAACTATTAACCAGTCTGGAAGCAGACCTACCTCAAACTGCACCTGAGCGCTACCTTAAGGTGTATACGATTACTTTTAACAATCGATTGGTCTTACCTTTTTGCGATTAAAGTCTAAGCCAACAATAAAAGAGAAAAGATATCTATCATCATTCATGAATTATTTAGAGAACCATTCACCCACAGCCATCTTCGCCTAGCCAAAAGCCTAATTTATTTGCTTCTATAGGTGGTACTATTTTCAAAGGTCTGAGGCACGAGGAACATAGCAAAATTGGCTTCGGTATCAAATTATATACTCACAGTCTTTTTCGTTGAAGAATGCTAAAATGTAAATTTTATTAGAAATACCTACGTGTAGCACAGATTCCCACACTTCGTCTCTTGTGTGTCATCTTATTCTCGATCAGACTGTAGGGCAATATATGGATCCTCTTTCATATATCATTATTTGGAATCGCCAGTAAGTCTCTGATTCTGGGCAGCATATTGGCTATCAATTTTCGTTGAGTGTTCTATGTTGCCACCTTTAAATTGCAACTTACGTTAACGCTCAACAAGCCATGTATTTGTCACAGATTCTTCCAACGATGCTGCGGTATGTATTGCGTGTTTCGAAACCACTGATTACCACTTCTCACTGGTCTGCTGTATATGTCACGAAAAATTACCAGAGGGAAAGTCGCATCTGCACGCTGGTGATATTGGATTTATCCTTAGTGTCGTTAACTCCGGTGTTTGACATCGTTGACGAATTTTGAAGAGCGTAGACTTTTCCCTCCAGGCCCACAGTCTTGCTCGCCTGGGCGCCATATCTGGTAAAATCAAACAGCGGTTGAAAACTCGGGAAAACCACGGTTTAATTCGTGACATAGTTTTCACGGGAGCTGACTTGACAGTGATTTCATTATGTACAATTTAGCAAACACTTCCTGTGGTATTGCACAGTGGTGATTCTGTAATCGCTGTTTACATTTTGCATACGGGTGGTCTACTGGAATGGCTACGAAGCGACCCAATAATTCCTTGACGACCACCAGTTCAATTGAAGCTCTTAACTAGAATTGTTGTGCGTGCTCAGGGGCTTCAAATTTGTCGACCAACAACAGTGGCCTTTCAGAATACAGTCGTGCAAGGTTATGCTTAAATATCAATTCAGGCTAGAAATAACTACTCGATATTGATGCAAAAATGTGCAGAGTTTCGTGTTCTGTCACCTTGGTTCGGTCGCCATTATGAATCCGCCCGTATGAGTTTGGTCACTTATGCGGATTCCCTTTTCAACAATAATAGTTTCATCTAGAAGAGACTTAATATTTCCAAAAAATTCAGTTAAATTGTTCATTTATCTCACGTACATACGAATTATTTCTTCGAATAAAAAATAAGCCAGACTTTCACATGAAAATTTCTTTATTAAGCATCATTGTATATAGGGCTTTGCTCATATAAGGCTCGCCTCGTTAGTCGAGTTCGGATAATTATTTGTTTATGTCTACATGGCTGCTGCCTCCATCTGCCTACCGATCGTTTTGCAATCTGAGTCGCGATCTTGTAGGGTAATTTTCGGACTCATATTATTGATAAATAGAACCATTAGTGTATTCTCGATGTCAAAATTTGCCCCTGTAACAGTTCAAAATTTGCATGTAGTTGATAATCCTCAAATCTATCGACTCACGTCTGTTTTTAAACTAAATACTTAGTTAAATTGACACTTTTTATATTGTTCGCAAGGGGTTTGTTGTAATCATCCGCAGCATAGGTGACACTGTCAGTCCTAATATGAATATATAAAAGCAATGCAACACCAGTTTATGACTGACGCTTCACTGCCGCATAGCCAGCATAGAAAAATACAACTAATAATAATTTTAAAAAGAAAAAATTATAATTTATATCAACTAAATGCTGAAGGAGAATGATTTACGAAGGGAAAGATTTATGTAAAGATAATACAATTAAACAATAATTGATTGCGCGGGTAATGGTAACAATTCTTTAAATCAATTATTGTTAATTGTATTTTCTCTATTTATATTTATATATGTCTGTGTGTGTTTGTGTAGAAAGCTACAAACAGCTAATGTTCTTGACTGCATATAAATTTTGCAGCTGACATTTCCAGTTACGTACAAGGTATGCAAGACAACTTGATTTGAGAGCCGCATATCTAATTTTACTTTCCATATATATGCAATGCGGTTTGATCCTCGCTAGTCAGTTTGCCGTCGTACTCTGATGATCACCATGGAAGGTCGAAACACGTCAGTGCGTTGCGACGCGGTAGTTTTGTTATGTTGTTAGACGACTGGTTTGGTGTTTAGTTCAAGCTAGGTTTGGTGTTTAATTCAACCTCGCTAACTTGATTTAAAGATTTATGTAAGTTTGAAACGCCTGCTAAGGTAAAAATTAGAAAAGGTGCAACGTAGACCTCTACATAACAATTCAGCTTTCACGCTGAGCGCCTTCGGTTAGCTACTTATCCACTATTCACTCAGTGCGAAGGTTATGCTTTGGCAACCCGTGATTAATGATAGCGTTCCGGTCAAAATTTGTCATTCGTACCATATTTGCAGTTATTGAGGTCTCTGTCGGACGTTTTGGATTGGTTCAAGCATTAGAAGAGCATGCGTCTGTGAATCATCTTCATTAAATTGATATAAGCCTTATTTATTAGTCACTAACGGTTCCGAAGGTGACCGTATAGGAATGATCAACTGCGAATACTGTATGTTCCTGGTAGGATACGAAGATGTGTTTCCGTCGGCCGTAAATGTGCTTAGGATGGATCCATTATCTTCATTTTAAAACGGTCGGTTTGGTAAATTTTTAGTTGAACCCGATGATTGTACTCAACGGCACTTTGCCGTCAATCGTCAACATGTTTGTCTGAGTAATAACTTGTGCCACTGGAGGAACCTGTTTTTGTTACAACTTTCTGGTGAATTAGCTGTGTTGTAGCTGTGGTATGCAAGTTATTCAAGAAAATGGACTTGTACGTCCAGCTCTCGTTGAATAAGAGACAGAATCATTCGTTAAGTCGAGCTCCAATATTTCTATATATTTACCTGATTTTCGGATTGCGTACCGAATTGTTTGAATACACTGTCATCATGATTTCGCCAGATATTTCGATCTCCGTATATGGAGATCTTTTTCAATGGCAAGAACCACCATTTCTTTATATCCTTGCATTATTTTAGGTTTCATTCACAAAAATAACAATTAAGTTTAATTGCGCTAATTTTTTTTACAGAAAACATCATTATTAATTAGATTTCTAGAAATAGGTTTTGTGTAGTAAACTATTTTGTTTATGAATATTCGTGATGACCGTGTTCTATTTATATAATAGATCGAGTAACCGAGCCATCAACGAACAGCGTGAGACCGAAAAGACTATTCGGGAGGAGGTTGAACAGGCTACACAGCGCATCTCTGAGATCAACGGTGAACTGGAGGCAGTTGTATCGCAGCTAGGCGAAGCGAAGGTCGAGCGGCACGAATCGTCTAGAGCGGCAAGAAAACAAGAGCTTATTGAGAATTTAAAACGTCTTTTTCCGGGAGTGGTACGTTTGACATTAGATCCTCCATGTCCTAAATAACTCTCTTTAATAATGTTTTGCCTAAATTATTATATTTGTCATTAGTTTAACTTCCGTATTTTTTAAAATTTAATTTTTCTCATTTTTATATGACATTGACACATCCACTAACGGCTTTTTTATTGATGTCCGTGATGATAATGTATGTATGTATGTATGTATGTATGTATGTATGTATGTATGTATGTATGTATGTATGTATACATGTATGTATGTATGTATGTATGTATGTATGTATGTATGTATGTATGTATGTATGTATGTATGTATGTATGTATGTATGTATGTATGTATGTATGTATGTTTGTATGTATGTATGTATGCAGGTATGTATGTATTTATACATGCATGTATGTATGTATGCATGTATGTATGTATGTATGTATGTGTATGTATGTATGTATGTATGTATGTATGTATGTATGTATGTATGTATGTATGTATGTATGTATGTATGTATGTATGTATGTATGTATGTATGTATGTATGTATTTATGTATGCATGTATGTATGTATGTATGTATGTATGTATGTATGTATGTATGTATGTATGTATGTATGCATGTATGTGTGTTTGTATGTATGTATGTATGTATGTATGTATGTATGTATGTATGTATGTATGTATGTATGTATGTATGTATGTATGTATGTATGTATATTTGTATGTATGTATGTATGCATGTATGTATGTATGTATGTATGCATGTATATATGTATGTATGTATGTATGTATGTATGTATGTATGTATGTATGTATGTATGTATGTATGTATTGTATGTATGTATGTATGTATGTATGTATGTATGTATGTATGTATGTATGTATGTATGTATGTATGTATGTATGTATGTATGTATGTATGTATGTATGTATGTATGTATGTATTCATGCATGCATGTATGTATGCATGTATGTATGTATGTGTTTATGTATGTATGTATGCATGTGTGTGTATATGTGTATGTATGCATGTATGTGTTATAGAAATTTTGTTTGTTTTATGACGCTGATAAATGGGGCGTCCTTATTGTTGTTAGCACACGAGCTGAAGCTTACCTTATTAAATGGATCACTGTAAATTGTGATCAATCGGATCTTTGTGAAACTGTTAGTGCAAAGATAAAACCCGCGTACGCAAAACGCGACATTCGAAAGTATGAAGCTGGCACTCCGCAATCAATTTTGAAAAAAATGTTTGGCTTTGTTTATGACGTGATACAGTGAAACCCGCAAGGTAGATGAATTTCTGATGTTGCTTTGCCTTAAAGCTGAATTGTCTATAATGGTGTTGTGTAGAGGCTTAGTTTGCCTCACTTCTGTGAGTTACCTAGATAAATATACTCATAGTAACTAGGTATTCTCTCTCTCTTTCTCGTAAATCTCTATTAATTATGGTTATATGGCAGTGAAACATTAGTTACTATTAGTTTTTATATGGCTGTGCATGATAATTTCTTCAAGACATAACACTGAACCCAATAGAATGTTTAATCCGACCCGTATAGAATTTATGCCAAATATTTATTGTCATCGTTACTTCCTTATTCGTAGTTAAATTTTGAAATTTATTAATTTGGTAGAGAAATAACTTAATTATTTCTTGCGAGGAATGTTTTACATGTTTTCCCTTGTCTGACGGTGTATTCGTGTGTATGTTTGTGTGTCTTTGTGTGTGTGTCAATTCTATATTTTGTATGAAGCATGGGCGCCTGTTAGAGATGTGTCAACCATCGCATCGTCGCTACCAAGTGGCTATCACTAAAGTCCTAGGCAAATACATGGACGCTATTGTGTGTGATAGTGAGAAAACCGCCAAGGAGTGCATTCAGTACATGAAGGATCAAAGAATCGAGCCAGAGACGTTTTTGCCGCTTGACTTTCTTGATGTAAAACCTGTAGATGAGAAACTCCGGTACGTCATTCTCTCCTGCAATTATTGTATATTTGCTCACAATGAGAATCCTTGCATGAATAATTCATGCATTAAATCACATGCCGATAGTCAAGCATGTATTGTCTATTTGTATGATTTTTCATTAATGAATCATTACATTTCGAAATTTGTTCAATAGTTAAATTCTGTTTGTTTTGGAGAGCTAATCTATATGCAATTGTGTATTAGGTGTTGCGAACCTAGTGGAAAATGGTTTCAAATAGGTTCAGAATGGTGAACCAAAGTCAAACAGTATAAAACTATTATATATTTAGTTGAAGGATTTCATGATTATCACAAAATGTGCTAATTTATATCAATTAAGGTAAGAGTGTATAAATTTCCTCGGTATATATTATATATAGTGAGTTGGCTTTTATGTCGCATTGTCTATAGGAAGTTAGCTCCATTACTGCAAGTTTACATATTCATGTAGATTATACCATCCAATTGCCCTGCACACCTCACCAAAATTTATAGTGGATGTAGAGCGTAATATCGGCACCCACTGATGAGTCGCCAGCAAGCACAGAACGAATACGCACATCAAATTATACCTTTCCTTCATTCTTACTTTGGTTTATCCTTCTGGACCTTTTTGAACGAATTTTCCACGGAGTGCGCAAAACCTAATAACCAATTTGTTAAACGATTTGCTTTTCTAATTTTGTGTTCTTCTGTGTTGTTTTGAAACGAGAGCCTGAGGAAGTCTTTCTTAATAGAAAGTCTTAATTTAATTAGCTAAGAAAATGATACTCCCTCAATCTTAAAATAAAATGTGGACAATTGTCTGTTTTTAGTATACTGTGATGTAGCTGCGCAACAAACGTTACAAAAACTAAATATTTTATTTACCAAAATAGGTCTGGTTTAAGGCCCGACTATTGTGCTTTTGGCTATTTATAAATTGTAATGAGCGTGACTCCGAAGAAGACGACCCGCGGAGGCTGTTGCCATAAACATAATGATTTTGGTGCAACGGTGAAAGCCTGCAAGCTTTTACACAATAAGTTATACAGTTATTTATTTCTTTGCTTTTATTGGCACATGCATGCAACTCACATATATATCCGCATAATGTTATTGAAACCTTTGTCCAGTGAAATAACAGATCCACCCAATGTCCATTTAATCATTGACGTGATTCAGTGTGATCCAGTCATCGTGAAGAAGGCACTTACATTCGCTTGCGGCAACGCCTTAGTTTGTGAGACGGTAGAGCATGCACGTTTTGTGGCCTACTCAATGCATGATCGAAAGAAAACAGTGTCACTTGAAGGAACACTTTTTCAAAAGTCTGGTGTCATATCCGGTGGTGCAAGGTAGGTGAATCACTTTTAGCAATTTTAAGAACTCTATTCGACCTATTTGTTAAAGAAATCTAATGTTCAATTTGTCCATTAAATTTTATGCGTGCAAAATCAAGAAAATCTTTTAGAAAATTTTGAACATACCACAAATTTTCTATTTCAAAATAAGCTCAAGCAGCTGAATCACGCACCAACTCTTACGTAAAGACGTTCCTTCACTATTGTGGATGATTACATATATATATATATATATATATATATATATATATATATATATACGTACGTATGCATGTATGTATGTATATATATGCATGCATGTATGTTTGTATGTATGGATGTATTTATGTATGTATGCATGAATGGATGCATGTATGTATGTATGTATGAATGAATGCAGGCATGTATGTACATATATTTATGTATGGATGTATATGTATAGGTAGGTGTGTATTCATGCATGCATGTATGTATGTATGCGTGTATGTTTGTATGTATGTATGCATGTATGTATGTATGTATGTATGTGTATATTCATACATATATACGCGTTTTGATGTATGTGTTTTTGTATGTATGTATATATGTATTTATGTATGTATGTATGTGTATATATATATATATATATTCAGTTTTGTATAAATTTATGTATGTCACCATCATAATCGTTATAATAACCGACAGGAATAAAAACCCGTTATTAATTGATGCTTCACGTCTATATATTCATGATAAAATAAAAAATATATTTAAAACAGAATAAAAAGTTATTATTAATAATGAAAGTAATAATTTAAAATAAATATATTAAAAGACTGATTTATGAGGGGAAGGATCTAGTTAATTTAAGCATATTTATCTAGGTAAAACACAGATACGAGGCAACTTAGACCTCTACGCAGCACCATTAGGGCCAAGTAAGCTTTAAGACAAGGCAGCATCAGCAATACGACTTCCTTAGTTTTCACTCTGTCGCATCATAAACACGGCCAAACATCGCAAGAAACTGCTCGAATAAGTAGAAAGTTACGAATATTATTTTATTTGAAGTCTGCAACAATATCGAAACCGAGGTGGACTTTATGCCATATCGCGAAGGGTTTCCAACGAAGAATTATGATGCGCATTTTGACCTAATCCTGGTAGACAAATTTGTCCAATTTGATTTCAGTTGATTTTAACTGATTATTTCATGTTATAACCTGTCTACATTATTTTTTTACTCCAATATGGCACTGTTTGAGGGAATGATGCTCTACTGGGTAATCGAATTAAACGTATATCATGAAACGCTCATACAGCGTTAAATAATCCAAGCAAATAACCTGGATAAGACCGGGTCTAGTTTATACCTCGATGGATATCACACGAATGACGTTTGCCTTTTTGAAAGATAGGAATAATGTTTGACTCACTTTGAGCAACCGGTACGTCCCCGATGATTTGTCTTTCAGCTTTGTTAAGGATAGTGGCGATATACTTTCTGGAGCGTTATGAGGTGTTCGTAAAGACTGTCTACTTTCCATATTTGTGTCGATTTGGACTATGCAGACAATATTGTATTATTCAAGTATGTAATAGGTGTTGCGAACCTAGTAGCAAATTAGTTCAGTTGTGACCAAAAGGATAAACCAAAGACAGCATGAACGGAAATTATAATCCTTTTATTCGTTTCGTGCCCTGGCGACTCATCAGTAGGAGCCGGTACACCCTTTAACCACTATATATTTTGGTAAAAAATGTGGGATAATAGGACGATACAACATTCCTCACCAAAATATATGGTGGTTAGAACAATAATATTTCCTCCCTACTGTCGAAGTCCTCATCGCTGAAAATGGATGTGCATGAATTTTCCGTTGCTCTGTCTGTGAACTATCCTTCTAGTCACAACTGTTATTGTTAATTCCTGTACCTAATACATAATTGCATTTAAATATTGTATTATTATTCTAAAATTGAGATTCTGCTCAGACCACCTTGAATAGATTAGCAGTCGCTGTTCAGTCGGTATGAAATTTGCACCCTCTAAATGTAAGATGTTAATACATAATTATCCACCAGTTATTCAAAATCTGCGTCTGCCTAGTGAAGATCTGGACGAATTTGACAAGTTTAATACCTCGACAGCTCTGTCAAAAACTCACGCAATTTGTCTGACAAGGTGAGTACAAGAATCGCGGAAGGTAGATTTACTTTCTACAACCTTCGCCATTTATGAAGAAAGGCGAGTATTTCCTTCTGCCTTAAACCATTTTACCAATAACTTATGACCAACTTTGACATCCGTAGATGTATTTTAGGATCGGCGAACTAGTGCTCCTCGTTAGTTGCACCAACTGCGTTGGCTCGGTCACGTTTCGCGCATGCCTTCAATTCGGTTGTTCAGTAGAGCATTATTCTCTTACTTGATGGACAGATTTTGACAAGGCAGAAACAAATTTCAAAGTGTGCAGGATGGGCGCAATTCGTCTAGCTTTGAGTAGTATTCTGATATTTTCGTAATTACCAATGATTTCAACGCCATACTAGAACAAGATTGCGCGGAAAACCGAGCTCTAAAGGATAGACCCGAGATAAAAATAGCTGTGAGAATGAGATCAGGATTTCCAGTCTTGCCCTTAGCCGTAACATTTTTGTTTTTAATCAGTTTTCCATCCGACAAACGACAACTTGCCACAAGACGTAGTGATGTGGCACATAAAGATGGGATGGTGACGCGATCGTACTCAGATCGACTACCATCTGGTTGGCAGATGATGATTGTCTTCATGGGTGTTCTACTGGGTCAGTCACTGGATCTCCATGCCGCGAAAATCAGTTTTTAATTATGCTACATGTGACCATCTGTATTCTGTCCGTGTATCCATGCATTGAAAACGGATATAGTCATGAAAAATTCCTTTTGGAACGTCTATGTATCTATAGCCGATAAAGTACGAAATAACGTAAGGAGCGCTATAAGTGGATATCTGATACAAGCATCGTCTTGCCCACTAGGATAAAACGTAGGACTATGTTTTCTATCTCTTTTATTATCACATCTCTACAAACATGACATCTGCTGCGAAATTAAACGGACAGCGCGTCCTGGTTCGTAAGCTTCACAAACTGTTTTATGTTAGCTACGATGTGGATGAATAATAACACTGGCTAATTGTTGCTAATGAGGTGTAGACAGCGTTGAAGCGTAACAACTTGTGTGAATTGTACGTTCCAGTGCGACGTATTAGCAATGGGAGTATGGGCGCCATCAGTTATTGGATCTCAACTTACAATGATTCCTTAATCCTCCATGTTTTGGTAGCGTTGTGGTAACGATGATGGGACAATCTAGCCTTCTTAGAAAGAACTGCTAAGCCACCGGAGTCGATGGCATTCCTTCTGAATTTTTCTAGTTCGATAAAATAGAGGTTTAGAAGGATTTGCACTTGCTCATTACAGCAATTTGGTTGGAGTAATTATTTTAAAATTATAGAAGTATGTTGTGATACTAGGTGATAATGGCACCCCTACCAACTATTTTGGAATCATTTTTCTTTTTACTGCATCCAAGGTAGTCACTGCTTCTATCTTCAGAATGATTTGCTAAGCGCGGGGAAATTTTATCTAGACCAATCAGGAATGAGATGTGTGGATACAATTCATGTATGCCGCCACACTCCTGACTCACGCCACTGGTGTGAGCGGCGCACATTTTTTGCTTTCATAGACTATTCGGCTGTTTCGTGTGATAGCTTAGAGTGAGCTAGATCTAATAATTAAATCCTGGAAAAATAATTCAATTTCACGAAGCCTGCTATTGTCCCATCGAACTGGATTCGAATTAATTGGAGTCTCTCTAAACCTTTTTTTCAGTGGTTTTGATGTTAGAGAAAGATATGTCATTGTGCTTATCGGCGCCTCATTGACATTCGTCAAGTCTTTCTGTTACTTCAGATTTATGGTGGCGCAGGAGGGATCGTTTTCTGCTGTATTCTAGATATATTGGCCTGGCAGCTACTGCCATTGAATAATTATACAAACAAGTTTAAATACGTCTATCTATTTCAATAAATAGCAAATGTAAGATAATCATGTTTATCATGCCGTCGCCCTGGCTTTACTCTGTGGAACCTTACGCGATGACACACTAAAGCTGTCAGCACCTGCATTGCTTTATTAGTCAATGTATTTGCTCAGCTTGATTTATATCATTATCAACCGAGAGTCAGGTAACCAAGAACAAAATAAACGAGCAGACCAGTTTTACGATCGTTCTTTGATGTCCCAATACCATCAAGCTTTGTTGTGGAACGTCGATTGCTTTGGATGGTATACCATTTGAGATGAACGATTTCTGATACTACTCTCTAGACATACGGCGCAACATAACCTCAATAATCAATTGAATAGGCGAGTATCTTCTTGAGTCTTGCAGCAGACAGGGTTCAGTGGAGAAACTGTTTGTTTCTGTGCTGTCGATATAAGCTCCTGTCGAAACCTTTGTGTAGAAGATCTAGATATTCGTTTATGTTATCCTGATTTCTTTCGTTAATATCATTTGATTCGAAGTAGTTGAACTGGTAAACAAGATAGAAGTTCTTCAGGATAACTGGGTACAGCTTTGGAGATTAAGTTGGAATTTTACAAGCACTTCGTTTTAGAAAAATGTCAGTCCTAAATTATTGAAATTTAGTGTTTTCGTACTCTAGGGTTTCCTAGAAATACGGTTAACCACAGATGACGAATTGAAACCTGAAATAGTTATATGCATGTTAACATGCAAACATATACTTGTATATGTATGCTTACATAAAAATATCCATACTTATATACATGCATGCATGAATACATACATATGCGAAGTTCTTGGTGGTCCACATAATGATCTCGAAAATATTAGGACTGTATTGCCGAATGTACCACGATTCCTCGTTGTGTCTCTTGATATCCGGCTTTGTCGGATGCAAGTCCATTTTGTTTATGAGGGCGAAATTTTTTCTTGTAAAGCAAATGGCTCATACTGTTATTAAAAGGCTCCATATTCACAGTTCATATGTGTATGCTGCCCCACGTATTCGATCTTAGTCATTTATTTATTGATTTCATACTAATTACTTGCAGCCCACCATGAAGAGATGCATTGTATATGCAGTTGTCATTCATTGTATTTTGTAATCTAGTGATTTAAAAGCTCGAGCTCGCCGATGGGATGAGAAGCAGATTAACACATTGATGTCGAAGCGAGATAGTCTTCAGACAGAGCTGAAGGAGCAGTTAAAACGCAAACGAAAAGAGGCTGAACTTCGCACTATTCAGTCTCAGATTAAAGGTCTTGAGACACGTCTAAAGTATACTCAAAAGGTAAGCTAGAATACGAGGTTGGTTGCATTTTCATTAAAGAGTGAACATTATTTTACAAAGGATGTGTTCACTCGAGCTGATACCACTATTGACGGTTGTGGAACAATTGATAGTACTCGTAAGTCGGTAAAATATTATTTATTTATATTTCCAGGTACACCGCTTGTTTTTTAATTGATTGATGAATTCTCACTGGTGCCGTCACTCTGAAGTCATACACTGCTTGTCCGGAAATGTTTTTGAATTAAGATTTGTCGATTTTTTCCGAATTTTCGAGACTTCGTTTTCAGTTCCATCTTCAGGGTTGACAGCATACGCTGCTTGTCCTAAAATGTTATTTTTCCAAATTTCCGGGACTTCATTTCGGGTCCCATCTTCCGGGTTGATACCACACTCATAGAGAATGCAACTTGTAGCAAATGTGATATCCTCTTTAAAAACAGATACATTTATATTTATTTTACTTTTTGAAGTATTTATTGTCTGCCCCAGTATCCGGTATTAATACCTATTCTCCTATACTCACATATATACAAAAAAATACCCACACACCTTCAAACACACAAAATTTTTGACAAGCGGCGTAAGGACGGCTTCAGAGTGTCTGGACCAGTGAGAACCCATCAATCAATTAAAAAAAAACAACTTGTGCACCTGGAAATGTAAAGGAATCAAGATTTTACCGACCTACGTGTGCTATCAATTTACCCGCAACCGTCAATTGTGATATCAGCTCGAACGATGACAGTACTACGCAAAGAACAATTCCTTTTAAGGATTTTTCACGGATTGCCTTCACAGGGTATTCAGTTGGCCTACAAATAAACATGCATGCATACATAAATGGCAATAATACTCTTACAAACGATGATCTCCATTCGAGATCTTGATCGTACGATTGATGAAGCAATGCCTATCTACTACACCACTCACGAATCGACATGAACGTGAGAGAGTCAAATGTTTGGACGAAGAGAATTCTGATATGATACTAAGGAGGTAGCCTTACCAATTATCTTTCTCTTTCGTTTCTCTGTAGCACGTCTATGTAAGCAAGAAAAATTATCACATTTTCCGCTGTCAACTCATGAGATACTGAAGTCCTGTTTGTTTCTTTGAAACAGAAAGTTGTAATACATTTGCAGTGAGCATTTAGGATCCAAACCAGATTCACATTTAACATGCAATCAAAATAGTATTATTTCATATAGAATTTTGTTCTGTTTCTCAATGAAACTTCATTTAGTAAATTTACGCTTTCATTTCTAGGACAAAGAAAGCATTGAAGAGAAACTGCTAAGCAGCAACGAGGAAGATATGAAGCAAATAAGCCGTGAAATGAAAGATGTAGATGAACGACTGGCGCGTTGTCAAACGAAAATGCAGGAACTTCAGATTTCCATCAACGCTGAAAAGGCAAAAAAAGACAGCGCTGAAGACACAGTGTTCCACGACTTTTGCGTACAGATTGGCGTGGAAAATATTAGAGAGTACGAGGATAGAGAGCTGCGTATTGCCAGAGAGCGCGATCGCAAACGATTAGAGTTCACCACACAACTTCAGCGTATTAACAACCAACTGGAGTACGAAAAGTCGCGTGATACTGAAGGTACGTTTATTAGTGGCCATGAACTCGTGAAAAGTAGCTAGTTATGGATCTTCTAAATTTTTCCGCATTACTAACTTTTATATATGCTTTAACTGAGATCAGGATCTCTCGTACCATAAGTTCCAAAGGGTATTATGCTAATATGCCAGAATTAGCTAAGTTTCTCCACTGCTCTTTTTTCCGCTAGATTACCAAAGATTTTCACTCATTGAAGTGTATCTATGTATGAATTATACTATTATATACTTCCAGGCATACATTTTTCCCACGGTGGAAGATTATTCGAACTTGTCTATATAGACGGTATTATATTATTTGCAACCGGAATTCTGTTCAGGTCACCTTCAATAGGTCAGCAGACCATACTACTTTGGCTTCGATGTCTAGATGCACTTAAACTTCCGTTCAACGAAGCTTGATGTCTATTTAATATATATATATATATATATATATATATATATATATATATATATATATATATATATATATATAACTATATATATATATTACAACTTGACACCCTCCGGCCCTTCATACCTGAGATACACAAATCATGCTGATCCATTGATATGTTTGAAGTTTCAAGATTGTCCTATACTACCGAATTTGGATGTAAGTGGTTTCAACTGTTTCTGGCAACTTTGTTTCTTACGCAGATCCGGTACTCGATGACAGAACAGAGCTCTACTGGTAAATCGAATTGAAGGCATACGCCAAACGTGAACTAACCAACGGAGCACTTGTTGACAGATCCAAAAATACGTTTACGGTTGTCAACGTTGTTTATTCGTTGTTGCTAACCAACATTTGCTATGCTACTCAATCATCGATGGAGGAATGCCTGTAAGCGTCTTAAATCATCAACTCTGAGGGACCAAGTCTCACTAGCGTATAATAAATCTGCGCTTATAGATGCATTGTAAACACGAACTTTATGGCAAATTATAATATTCGCGTTGTTCCATAAATGACGAGGGTTGGAGAAAGCTACTCTAGCTTTTGTGATTCTCATACTTACCTCGTCAGACGCGTATTTGAGTTATTGATAGAGCTTCCAAGGTATGCAAGTCTGTCAACCATGTCTAAATCCTCACTCAGCAGTCGCAGTGTTGGAGTGAGTGGTGGGCGATACTATAAAAGCGTCTTACATTTAGAGGGTGCGAATTTCATACCGAAAGACGGAACAACGTATGCTGATCTATTTAAGGTGGCATGAGCAGAATAATATTACGATATCGTTTGCATAGTCAAGATCGACTAGTTTACTGCCAAGGACAAGTTAAACACCAACATCCTGAATTTGTGGAAGATTGCTTACAATAGCATCAGTTACAAAATTGAACCAAAAGGGAAGCGGATAGCCTCGACGAACACCACTGCTGGTTATAAAGTTACGCATTAATTCGTTGTAGACGTTAATGCGACCAGAATTATTTGTGTAGAGAGCGCGTATAATATCAACAAATTTTGTGGGCGCACCACTTTTCGACAGAATATCGTATAAAACATTGCTATCCACCGAGTTAAATACACTGTTTAAGTCTAGAAAGGCGACTATTGTTGGATGGTTATATAAATTTCGCTGTTCAAGAACTTGCCTTAATGTAGAAATATTGTTTATACAACTTCGTTCTGAGCGAAATCCGGCCTATTATTCTTTAGTATGTGATTCACGTGAAGCGCTCCGACGACGTAGGATAATCGAAGCAAACGACCTGGATACGTCTGGAGTCAAGCTTATGCAACAATGGTCAGCACACGAATTACGATTGCCTTTTTTGAATATATGAAAGATGGTTGACTTCGAACGCTTCTTCCGACTCTTCAGCCTTTCTGATCCAAAATAATTCGAGATCGACTTTTTTACTGCGCTTAAGTTGTAGTATTATTATGAGCCGATCCAGGTGGAAATTGGCGCAGTTGTGCATAGTGGAATTTGTCTTGGTCCAAAGCAAATTCGAATTTTCGCCATCAAGACAAGTTAGGTTTGGCTTTAGAATATCTTCATATTTTTGTAGGAAGGACGGTTGGTCGAGTTTGCGTACACCTATTTTTGGTTTATTCTTATTTATTTTCCCGGAAAAATTTAGTGCAATTCTACAGCGGATAAGTGCATAGTCCGAGTTGACTTAGGTATTCCAAAAAGAACGGCAATCACGCCATCTATAACTAATTACTACAGGATCTATCTGAGTCCACCGTTGTCCGGTAGCTGGAGGACACCATGTAGCGCAACGTCTTAAACTACGTCTGAAGTTCACTACTTAAATATAATCTGTTCTGCGCAGCTATCAAACAGCCGTTCACCATATTCTTTGCGTATCTTCCACCTAAATGGAATTCTGCGTTAATTAAGCGCCCACTACCAAGACTGTATCTAAACTTCTTGTTCTACTTAATAAGGAACTAAATTCGGAGTAAAAAGCGTCCTGGCTTTCGTTTGTGCTGCAATCGGTAGGAGCATATGCAGATACACTGAAGAGGAGACGTTGATTACGGTTTTTATAATTTATTTTGTAGATGTATTTAAGAATGCCGCACAAAGTCGGCTATTTCAAGAGATCCGTACAATTAAGCAACCTTTACCTCATGTACTAAAGACTACCAATGCCCCATTTATCTGCTTGTAAAAAACTCCGTGAAGCCAGATGTTCGAAGACAATAACGCGTTGATAAGGATTGTGCATCCAGTTCCGTAATGCATGTAGAATCCTGTATTATGGTTTTAGATATGCAACACATCGATTTCTAATTTATTCGACGTACGTGCAAGAGCTTCTTGTCGTCAATATTGCCTTAATTATCACACATTAAATGTGTCTATGTTAAAACTTAACCTAGGTTTAATGAATTATAGTTTACTTAAATTATTTTCGATATTTGGCTCAGTAATATGATCAACATCAACCTTATTCATAGTATCCTAATGAGCGTTATTGTCAGATTGAAATGAGGAAAAAGAAGGAAAGAAGGGTGAATCGTAGATGAAGGTGCCCGCATTAGCCTGCTGTTGCTTATCCACCATGTACGTCGCAGGACATGAGACGATCGGAGTTATTGCGTGACGCCCGATGCAGAATGGAATCAGTATACTTTGCATTGTTCATGGTCATATGTGGACTGTAAAAAACACTAGGTCGTCCATTACTAGTGCGGATGGTTTGTATACGGAGTTTTCCTTATCTTAGATAGTTTACCAATCAAGGTTGATGAACACTATCTGTCCAGGTGCCAGTGGCCAAGTTTTCTTTCAGAAGCCACAACCTGCTCTTCGCGTGTGGCACACTTGCTCTCATTGCGTCACTACACATTTAACATTAAGTGTCACTGTTTAGTTAGACCAAACTTAAGAACTAGCATGAAACGGGATGATGGCTGGGTCCCTTTGGACCCGGCAAGGATCATGCTTCAATTCCCAGGCTGATTAGCTTGTACCGGCCAGTCATCAGACCGGAATTTGTATGGCTACGGGCTAAATAATATCAGCGTTCCATGACGTATTTCTTGAATTGTTGCGCAGTGCGTGCGTTACATCTCGATTCTCAATGATTTGCATTCATGGGTAGTTGCTTTGCACTATCAGTATCGCAAAGGTCCAATAGATTTCCATTTCCAAGTACTCATTCAGTTCGTCCCTTTCCTCCGATGCCTTCAACATAGTTTATATTAACCACTGAAAACGTGGTACGATTATTCCGTGACGAGGTTTGATGTTAATAGTACATCAAATTGCAGAACGCGAATAGAATTGGTCGGCGTGAAAATGTATCTCAATTATTGCCTACTAATGTTCAAACTTGGCAAATTTATAAATTTAAAATCTGTCCATGCGCTAAAATTCGTAGTCGGTCATTTTTAATGCCATCGCAGAATAAAAGAGGACCAAAAGTATACATATACAAAAGTATATATGAAGATCATGAGCGTTGTAATTAGGGAATGAATAGGCAATTCCAAAATATATTTTATAATTTGCCAATGATAGTTATAGTTTGGTAATCGCGTGAGAAGCCGATCCACCTTGTGTTAGCTTTGTTCCGACGCAGTTAAATTCATTGACGATTGGCAGTACGGCCCCATTTATCATGATTGTGGGTTCTGGATTAATATTTGTCGTAACGATCAATTTAGAGTGGTTTAGCATCAAACCGTACTGGATGGACACTTTTTGAGTGAAATTAATGGCTCTCTGGAGCTCATCTTCCTTTTTCGCTAGAAGAAATTTATTCTCAGCGTATTTGTGGTCAGTCATTCAGATACTACCGATCTCCACTTCAAAGTATGTTGCGGTGACTAGCCAAATCTGCGTCGAGAACATAACTGGCAAATACATGAGCCAATGGTATAGGATTTATAACGGCCGAATGATTAATCGAATGATTTTAGCTGGAACGCCGTTTTTGAACATAGTTCGCCATAGCATCTTCAAATATTCGAATAATTTTAGCTATAACACTTGTCAAACATAGCTCGACATCGATTCTTGCACGATTTCGTATCGAAAGCAGTTGAGTAGTCTAGAATGGAAACAAGATTTGGCTGCTAATGCGGATGGCAGAACTTGACAAGGCGATAAAAAGTAAAAATTCTGTCCACGCGTACCATTCCAGGAGTAAGCTTTTATGGATAAAATAAGTTGGATACCGCGCTTGTGTAGCTAGCCAGCCTTATCAGCCTTCATATACCATGATGACGAATATATCGTACCTCATTTCCTTTTGTTAGCATGAACGATGTTGAAGCCTTTGGAAGAAAGGGGCAAATCCGCACCCAGCCAATAAGAAGACAAACTCGTTGCGTATTACGAAATGGAGATCAATCGGATCTTTGCGAAACTGATAGTGCAAAGCGACAACCCGGGAACGCAAATCGTTGGGATTAGAGACATGGATTTTAGGGGATCGCCAAGACAAACCAAGACTGCTGAAAGCAAAATGTTCGTATTTTAGCGTGATATGCTTCCATAAAAAGGAAATAGTGTAGAAATTTGGCCACCTCCAAGTTCCTGGTACTCTTGTTTATACACATGGCGTTTTTGGACTCAATGTTGGAAGTGGAAAACCCGTTAGGCGCTGACTGTCATTATAAAATGAACTGACAAAAGTTTCCATTCAAGTTCGTATTAGGTGTTGCGCAACCTAGTAATAAATTGGTTCAAATATAATCAGAGGTATAAACAAAAGTCACCATGAACGGAAATCATAATCTCATGTGCACATTTTTTCGTGTTTACTGCCGAATGTCATGGTTACCGCGAAAGTGATATCTGATAACGATAAAGGCCAGAGTGTTTGGATTTGCCGGAGTAACACGTGTTCGGGGGTAGTTGTAATTCTCAGTTTTAGTGAACTTTTGCATACCTGGAAATCCATTGTGTTGGTACAATGTAGAGACTCGGCAACCACGGTTTTGGTGCCATATACTTATTTAGCAACCATAGTTCTAGTATCAGGTAGTGACAAATTAGCCATAGTTTTGGTACCCTTTTACAGGTTTGGTATATATTATATATAATAAGTTGGCTTTGAAGTTGCTTTGTCGGAAACTTTATATAAAATTAGCTCTACTATTGCA
>JAQBSW010010011.1:0-26124 GCA_029291075.1 Eudiplozoon nipponicum | reverse complement strand
TTACCTTGAAAAATTTTCATCACAAGTTCTAATATATTGAAGTATCAAGGGTTTTATATAGTAGGTAATAAAACAGAATGGTATAGCAGTTAGGTAGGTAATATAAGTTCCTACAGTAAAGCGATTAAATCGTTAATTGTGATTAACAGATAAGACAGACAAAATGTGATATCGAGGGTATTTAGCATAATTGCTAATGAAGTTCTATAATGAAATGCCTTACAGCAGACCGGAATCGTACCAAGTAGTGAGTCAGCTATTTACCATATTTTATTTCATGATTCTTTCACGCCAGACTTTTTTCATAACTGAGCCTACACTTCTAATAGGTTATCACGCAACGACGTTGTTTCCAACCCTTTAGTGATATTAAGCCAGTGCTACTGTTCATCCGTTGTGTGGGAAGAGATAAATTTCTATCTTTTATTGCCGCAGCAGACTCCGCACTTTGAAGGGTTCTTGTGCTAGCAGAGATAGCAAATGATTCCGGAGGTTTTTTCATAGGAAGACAAGTCGAGGTTTGCTTAATGCTTTCCTCCATTGTGCTCCAGGTGCTATTTAGTGCGCTATCGGTTGTAGCCACTGGTGGCTCAACAGAAGTGTGGGCGTTCCTGAGTTTATTCTGCAGAAGTCTAACCGTTTTCAATGAACGGATATTCAAGCTCAGTACCGGCTCCCGCATGGAGCGAAATTTCAATTTCATTCTGGCTCCCAGAAGACTATTGTCATACTCAATAACGAAGCATGTACATCGTACGCGATATGATCTTGTGTCATGGACGGAGAGCAACCTAATTCTACTAACCAGAATGTGGTCTATTTAAGTACGATGACATTTCGCAATCCAACCTAAATGGGGTTCATTTTTGCGTCTTTCAGCTAGATGCCGTTTGTGGTGTTGAAAAAGTTAGTTCACTACAACTAGTCTAAAGACAATATTTAAGAGTCTGATGCCGTTATCATAGCTTTTTTAACCAGAGTCAATCTTACTTTAGCTTAGTTTCCCGTTTCGTTTCTATCTAGTTTGTCGTTGAAATCAGCGGCGATCATTAAGATTTCGGAATACTGCTCAAGATCAGAGGACAAAAAAGATAGAATTTCAAATAAACTGTAAGTTTCCATTAGAAGAATGGATGCGAGCTACCACAAATACAATTAAGACTACGAGAACCAGCTTGCCAATGCGGAGTCTAGCATAAGACAAAAGTGATCTTTAAACGCTCCTATCAAGTAGGATTGTCGTTGCAGCACTGGATAGACAAAAGTTGACACTATAACTTGCTGAACTGCTCTAGCATTATCTGGTAAGCTAGGTCTAAATTATACCTATTGTGGAGTGCTCAAAGCACTTGTGGCCTCCTGAAGATTTCCAATCTGGATATCGGGCTTGTGCAGTTCCGCATCCTTAGAAAGTTGATTAGCTTAAAGTGATAGTGACCCCATTTTCCAAGATCGAAAGAACAAACCATCTTTGGATTTAAGCGGAAATCGAGAAACAGAAATGGCTGATGAAAGTCAGCATAAACTAAGCATGGTGCAGTGCAGTATAGGCAATTCATCAAGTAGACCGGTTTCGTCCTTATTTGGGAACTCTTCCATTACTTTCCAGTATTTGTCACGGTCAAGACTCGAACCCTGGCATGTTTGCTTTGGAATCTGATGTTCTAACATCTGAGCCACCCTGCTATACCCAATTTCCAACCATTTACTAACGCATGATTTTTATTAGGGTTTGTTACAGTTGAAACCCACACGGTATTTCATTACACCTGACATTTCAACTAGCCACCCCATAAATGTCATTATAGATTGGATACCACACTACTTGGAGACATGGTATTCAATTGAACATATATATGTATATATATATATATATATATATATATATATATATATATATAATTAAAACGATTATTAATTGTGCGGTAGGTGATAACAATTATTTTGATCAAGTTTGCGAGTTTAAAGAATTCTCAATATGTACGAAACACGTTTACAGGGTGAATTATAATTTTCTAAATTCTTAGTTTATGCTGACAAATGTATAATTATAATCTCGTGTACATTTGAAACAAATGTACACGAGATTATACGTTCTGTGCATGCTGTCTTATTTATCATTCTGGTCATATTTTAACTAATATTTTACTAGGCGTGCAACACCTAATACAAGATTGTATTTATGTTAGTTCTCTCCCACACACAATATATAAATATATTATTAATGGGATTGATGTTTATACCATGCTTACAATCTTGATTTAAATAAATTCATATAGTCACCGTTACGAATTTCGATGGTTACCATGAGAGCACAAATGCAGGCTGACTAACGACGACCATAACGGAAATTGGCATTTTAAGAGCACGGCGGTAAACTGATTACAGAGGGTTGTACTGTAATGCATATGTTAGTTATGTAAAATAAGAAATTCGGCTCTTTCTCTAGTAGTCTCGCATTCATTGTACTGTATAGGGCTACCAACTTTAAAATGTCTACGCTGCACAGGACGTAATGTTTATTCAGTTTTTAACATACTTAAATACGTCTTTACTAAGGCAAGCGTTGATTCTGAAGATTTACGTAAAGTTCTCGGAATGTACACAAAAACCAATTACTTTCTGAGAAGCAAGTTTCATAGCATAAGATGACTACCTTTAGCCACCTGTACTGATGTCTACGGCCTTTAATTGTGATCATCAGAGCGAGACAAAAGGTAGTTATTCGTTATTTTTTGCGAGTGATGTTTAAATCGAGTACGAAACCTCGCTTCTAATAAGTGATGTATCACTTACGTAATCAATCACTGCTTAATTGACTAGCTTGTTTAAGTTGGCGAACGTTGCAAAAGAGTTATGCTTGTAATTGCATAAAAACTTGGAAGCCAATAATCAGTTCAAGAACAGTGTATGCAAAATTTCTGGGTGTAGGAGCTGAATTTTCTCCTTCAAATCTATAAAGTTTACATAGTTGTTTGATCATAATTCGTCATTTTTTGGTCGTGTTTTGTTGAGGGCCGTCGAATAGGGAAACTTATTGGTAATATCTATTAACCACAGTTCTGATATTTGTAAGACTAGTTGAATATAATGGAATTGGTGGTTTTATCAATTTTGCAAACTTGATTAAGAGGATTGTCATTCCCACTCGAGCAAAAAGCGACTGTGTGCTTTAATACCTTATTTAAGTTTGACTAATGCTGAAAAATAGTTGATTTTGTGACTGCATAGAAGCTGAGCAGCCAATATTTCTGCAAAATACAATTTAACCGAGATCACTTACTAGAAGAATCGTATTTCGAACTTTTCATGACATGTATATAAATTTCGCTTTGATTCATGATAGGCAGTTCTCTGTTGTTCTCCGTTAATGACCGTCGAAAATGGAAGCGCTTTAGTACGTGAAACTGATTGTAGTTTCGATGTTTTGTCCGACCGCTTAAATACAATCGTATTAGTGGATTTTCAATTCCACAAACTTAATTAAAATAATTTTTATCGCCACCTTAAAATAAATAAATAATAACTTATCTTAGTTTGGTTAAAGCTGCATAAAGTTACGTTCGTGAATGCATTAAGTTTGAACGGTCAAAATTTCAGCCAATTGCAATGTATGCAAGTTTATCTGAAGCGAGAGCCTAATTTCTGTCTTTCAATGTTTTTACAAAAAAATCGGTTTCTTCTTCGTTAGTAAAATTTTTACCGTGTTGTGATGATGACCATGGAAGGTAAAAACACGTCAGTACTTGCGACTGGTGGTAGTTTTTCCATGTCGTTGGACAGGTTAAATAAAACTGGATTAATGTTTATCTGGAGTCCGTAATGTTTATTTATACAATAAATTAACAACAATATATACTTAAAAGGTCAAGCTAAAGAGAGAGAAATATTTAATGTTAGAAGTTTTACTGATCACCGAAATTTAATTTATAAAATCTTGTGCTCCAGTCTACCGAACCTGGCATAAATGAGATAAGTGAAATTGCGTATCGAAAATAAGAAACGGACAAGCACCATATTGGGCAAACACAGGTTGACGTCAAGAATAGCCCTTCGTATTTAAAGTGCAAACGCTTAGTCTTAACGGATATAATAGGAACAATTTAATCTTCAAGGTTGAGAAATGAAAGCTTACAATATTACATAACCGGAGCATTAGAATGTGGTGGAAAGCTGAAGTTGGCTTTAACGTCCAAATTGAAACAACCATTGATTATTCGGGTGGTGGCAACAATGATTAAAATCAAGGTTGCCGAAGAGTGGCGCAGTGGGTAGAGTTACAGACTCCAAAGCAAACGTGTCATGGTTCGAGCTCTGTCTGGCGCACAAATTCTTGACTGAACTTGAAGAGCTACCAATTGAGACGTAATTGGTCTACTGCATGAATTGCTTTTTATATTCTATACAACGCGTAGTTTACACCGATAATTGTATATGTAATGGGATTGGTGCCTATATCAAGCCACAGCCTTTATTAAAATAATTATTATTCAAATTTACGTTTAACAACTACATTTCTCTGCGCTAAATCAGTGCAATTAAGCTTCCCCGTTTAGCATACGTTCTCTCAGTGAAGGCCCAACGCAACAGTGCTTTAATCGTGTTAGATTGGGCTAGCAATCTTATTTTAAATTGTCGACTTTTGAGGAGTAAACGCATTAGCTGAAATGACAACACATTCAAAATACAAGCACACATACCAACCCACGCACACACACACGCACACACACACACACACACACACACACAATATGTGCATTGATAACACGCAATAACTATGACCATGAGTGTGTGGAGTTGAACTGAAATGTTCTAATAAACATAGTTTATCCGCGCCCTGATGAAATTTATGGTTAATGATGCATACTTTTATTGCCTAAGACAGTCGTATTTCTCGACAAACTGCCGAGTGGGATTAAGAATAGACATGCTTGTAACGAACACACACCTAGAGCCTAGTAGATCCACTGGCTTTGTGTGTGCGCGTGTGCATTTATGTACGTGGGCTGTTATTGTTAAAGCGAAATATTGTTTGAAAACTGCATTGCACTGGTGCAGATCGATACGTCAGACGAAAAATGAAGCCGCGTATTTTCCATATTTGCACTTTATTTGTTAATCAATTGTAAGAAAAAACCCATGAAAAATTTCTACGCAAGTTCTTTATATAACATTCATATAAGTCTCACCTGTAGCATAGCTGTTAATTTCTGTCTAGTAATGCTTTTTCTTGACCGTATAATACTGAAATAGGTTATGTTATGTATTTATTCAAAATCAATATCATTAAGAATATTAGAATATTATGAATCTACCTTGGAAACATAATTGAAAGAAGCTATAAGGGCTGATTATACAATAATATTTTTTAAATTTTCTTACACAACTAATTATCATAACTAGATAAATCTATTACAAGAGAATTCGACAAAGAGGACGCATTGGCAGATTGATAAATTAAAACAAAGTGGCCCTGTAGATTGTACAGAAGTAACAGTTACGCATACTAACGCGATTCAACATTTTGTTATCTTATCCAGAGCATAACAAACCACTGGAAAATAGGAACCACACCGGAATGCATAAATAAAATGCTTTTAAGTTGTGAAATGCGGCTCTCAACTCTAGTATTCTCAAATGCAGTGCTTGGTATATAAGTACTTAGGTGCAATATGAGAGCTTCAAGTGAGCTACGCTCATGACTGAATTAAAATTGTGCTACCTAAACTCCTGCCAATAGTTTTCTTGAGAGGGCTTCACTTCATATTTTCTAAACATACGCATTTTGTTTGTGATCTGAAAACTATGAAGGAAGGCCAAAACACATAATCATTAAGTGCACCTGAGTGCAACTCCATCGTACTGTCGGACTGGCAGACTTAAATTGAGATTCCTATTTCTATCAAGAGTAAAATCTTGATTTTTGCAACTGTTATCGCCTCCGAGACAACAGTTGGATTCTATTAATTGTGTTGTATTACAAAATAGGCCTCTTTTTAGGAGAAAAAACGAAGCCTATCGACATCGGCTACATTAATTCGACTGGTTTGGCCAGCCAATTATCTGGCATACCAAAAATATAGACTACATAGTACTTTCATTGGTTCATTACAATTAACGCCTGTGTATTATTGTGTAATATGGAATTTAATTATGGCATTGTAGTTGTGTGTAGGATCTTACATTCGTGCGGGAAAGGAAAGTGGATGGAAGACATGTGTTCACGCCCATATTTGTAGAAAATATGCGCAATCGCACACAAGCACAGAACACTTTCCTCCTAGCACAAATAGTTCTCCACGAATGTCAGAATCATTTCCATCACATTGACGAAGTCACACAGGGCAGTTACAACACTCTGTGCGCATGAACTTTCGTCTAGAAAGTGCATTTCGGCAGGCGTGTTGTCCAAATTGTGCATGTATGTATGTACGTCAGCATGGAGGCCGGTGAATATAATTTCATGAGCTTGGTAGTGAAACTTTTTGGATCAATCGCAATTCACGTTCAGAGTGGTAATCATGGAAGGTACATATATATATATATATATATATATATATATATATATATATATATATATATATATATATATATATATATATATATATATATATATATATATATTAGAAAGTGGTCACAGTTTGATCGAAAAAGGCTGCTGTACCATTGTGCTGTGCTGTTCACCAAATAGATTAATTTGTAACTTCAACGACGCGGGAGCATGTAATTAAAGCGTCGGAGAAGAATATTTTATTAATATTGACGATGAAGCTGATGATTTTCACAGTTAAATGTTGCTTGTGTTGTCATTTCTCCCATTTTTCAAAGTTGTTGATACGTATATATATATATATATATATATATATATATATATATATATATATATGTATATATATATATATGTGTGTGTGTACGTGTGTGTTTATGTGCGTAAATCATTATATAATCACAAATGATCAGATTTAAATATAGTTAGACAAACACATTCACGTGATACATAGTCTAACGTATGGATAGATTAATGTACGTGTTTCACAATATATTCTAGTGCCAATCGTTTACTACAGGAGAGCGCACAGCACATAATGGGATAAATTGAGAGATACGCACCAAAGGGAATTTATGTTTGTGTGCATGCCTATCCCTTGGTCGCGTTAGTCGGAGACAACGTACTCCACGTATCTTACGCATGTTTGTTCTGATTGGATAAGTGTGCACGCGCTAAGTTAACGTGTTAGCTTTCATAGTGGGACATTGCTGAAGATAATTCAAACTGCAGCCCATGACCAATATTCCACTTTCACTTTACCCTACCGGTTCATCTTTTGCTAGCACAAATGATACTAATTACAATCCTTACTCCTATCACCATCTTAAACTAGCATGAGATTTTGCACCTATTTACACCTTCGCTTCTAGCACTACTGATATTTTTTGAAGATCTCTGCAAATGTATAATAAAAATAAACTTCTAAATATGAAGGAGCACAAATTATTTCAAAATTTTGTTGTTCTGTTTTTCTAAACAATTGATATTGTTGACGCTTGCCAAAATCTGACAGATTTATTTTAAGCCAAATTACGGCCAGTCAATTGGATGAGACTGAAGGCGCGTAAAACAATTTCTGCACATTGATTTCAGCGTTTTTACCGGCTTTCACAAGGATTTACTCCAATTGTGTGCCAGAAATTTAAAGAGAAAAAAGCATTGGAATTAATAATTTTCTAAAAAGAACGATTTGACATTTAATAAACCAGGATAGTACTTATCTTATAATATCTCGTGCGGAAATTTATCGGGAATCGTTCAGGCCATGGCTGCACCAAACGAGTTTGTTACGTTGAGCCTCCGGCGGGCTACTTCCGACAAGTCTTGGGGTTTCGTTCTCCAAGGTGGCGCAGATCAGGGCCTTCCTGTGTTTGTGCATAAGGTAATTTGTGAACCAATTATACAGAGTTGAATGGAAGTGTCTTACTTAAACAATCATGGACAAATTATTTGCGCTGGAAATTAATTTTAAAATATTTCAAAAAAATTATTTTGTGTTTTGAGTACAGTTAATGTTTGCCTATAAGTATTTAACATATATTTCACCTCGAATAATATTTTCTCTACAAGTACGCATAATCCGTCAGAAATGCTGTAGTTCGATGACAAGCAAGTCGCCGTCTGTGGCACTAACTTTTCATGTTTGAAAAGGCCGGGTTTATTGAAATGAGTTAAATGTATTATTCAGTATTCCATCTAGGTTTTATGGAGATTCTAAAGAATTTGGCGTATCAAATGCTTCTCAAATTATTTAATGCTTTTATGTGTTGGTAGGAAAATATAGTATTAAATTGAACTAAAGAAGTATGGCAGGATTTAATTAAATTTATTTTTGGTACAATCTAAATACCGAAAAATAAAGTAAATTAATTACATCTACATGGCCATGGGTTCGTCAATAGTAGAAAAATACTCCGTTGTACTCGGAAGTTAGCCACAAATCAACTGGTTTAGAACCATTCATTTTTTTCTCCACACCAATTCACACACGCACTATGGGCTCATTTTAGCTATGTACCAAATACGTTTACGATTAGTACTCGCTTTATTAGGACACTCAGTACTGTTATTTGGAGGTATAACCAATGGTTCAAACTGGAGACGATTTTAGTAAAAAGACCAGAGTTAATAAACTATAAATATCCGATGTATCTGTCAAGCTTTAATATATTAATTCAACGTTTGTTTTATTTCGGTCAAACGCTATATTCAAAGACGCAAAATATTAAAATTTTACAATATCTTAGATTATCAAAATCTGCGATCCATTTAAACTATAGTGTGACACTGATATTTCTAACTATTTTTTTAATTATTACTTGCTTGATAACAGAAGAATTATATATTTAAATCACCTGGAGGTTCGTTAAAACCAGTTGCACAGGGCAAATGTTCTAATAAATTTTGTTTCCCTATCAGTAATGAAAGTACATTATTTCAAATTGTTAAATTTTTATATGCGTACTATGTTTACATATAACATCCTTTCGATTAGACAGTGTACAATTGTTTTGATTCTTCTTGTAGTATTACATATGAATTTCGTTGCGCGTTTTAAGGAACTGCACAAAAATATTCAATATTTAAAAAAGAACATTACACACGAAATAAAGTAACGTGCATAACAAAGCTATCCAATGATTCGAAAATGTATCCGTGCTGAATTTTAGAAACGGAAGAATTATTTTTCACATTTCATTTTAACAAGTTATAAGGCTTACATTATCTATTAAAATGTTTTTTAATAGATTGGTAAAATTTAAAAAGTCTGAGGTAAACTTAGATCAAATAATTTTATTGGAGAGATTTTGTTTCGAGACTGTTATAATTAAACGAATATTAGTTGCGTGGGTGGTGATAAATATTATTTTTAATTAAGTTTCCAATCTTGATATATACTGGATGAATTGCCTTTTACACACTATACAATACGAAATTTATACTGAAATATATTTGTACATAATGGGTCAGGTGTTCATATCAAGACCGCATCTTTGATTTCGAGACCATTGTAGGAAACTTGCACTGTAGTGATTCAAAATTGTAATCCTTTTACGTGTCATTTCATTGTCTCCATAGTCGTAACGAAACAGTTAATATGATGCATTTATATTTTCATAATCTAACTTATTTTTTTATTAAATGTTTTTCAATCTATGTAAATAGATTCGATTTGAACACATATTGCCGTTTTCTGAATAATTTTCAAAAAAATATGACGGAAGTCCTACCATTATATCCACTTACTAACCTCCGGGTATTTCAAAAACTGACTACTGCGGGAAAATAGATAACTTTTGTGGGTGGGTAAAATCTTTATTCCTTTACATTTCCATGTGCACAGCTGGTTTTTAGCATTGATTGATGGATTCTCATTGGTCCCGTCAGTCTGAAGCCGTCCGCAAACTGCTTATCTGAAAATGCAGTCTAAACACAATTTTTGTATTTTGTTCCAAATTTTCGAGACCTCAATTCCAGCCCCACCTTCAGGGTTGGCACCATACTCAAGGAAAAAATATTTACAACAAATATATATTTAAACAAACATTGGTTGCTCGGGCGGTGATAACATTTACTTTAATCAAGTTTGCGAACTTGATATAAACACCTCTCACATTTTATCCTACATATGTCAGTACAAACTAAGAATTGTATAGTGCAGAAAAAGAAATTCATCCAGTAGACCGGTTTCGTCCTTATTGGAAACTAATCATGTGCTGGCCCAGTCCACGGCAAATTCTGGCCAGTACATAAGGACGAAACTGGTCTACTGGATTAATTGCCTTTTCTACACTATGCAATTATTAGTTTCCACTGACAAATATAAGTACTAAATGGGGAAAGTGCTTATATCAAGTTCGCAAACTTGATAATAGTAAGCATTTACAACAAGTTGTTTTTCTGTAAGTATTCTGTCAATCCTGAAGGTGGGACTGGAAATGAAGTCCCGCAAACTTGGGAAACATTCGAAAAATATTGGTTCAACAGCATTTTCATACTGTGGACGGTTTTAGAGAGACAGGACATGTGAGAACCCATTAATCAATGCAAAAAACCAAAATGTGCGCCTGAAAATAAAAAGGAATCAAGATTTTACCAACCTAGAAGAGTTATCAATTGTGCCGCAATAAAATAAGGCAGAAACTACATGAAAAATGATAGTGCTGCGTAAATAACGATCGCTTTTAAGGATTACATCATAACCTCCCGTTACGTCCACATTACTTTCCGCCTATCGTATAATTTATTTTAACAAAACCAGCTTTCCTTTACTAGAAATTTATGAGAATGTCAACTTCGTTCAATATTGTTCAATTAACATGCCTAAGCTACCGATAAATTAACGGGGGCCGATCGATCGGATATTTAACAACAAGAGTACGAGAATATTGCAATTTAATCGCCTATGCCAAATTAAATACGAAACACATAATTTAAACCTTGCACGTGCGTTCTCCAGATGTGGCCTTCAAGATAATTTTCAAACGCATTGTGCTTGAACAGGAGTTGATGCACATGAATAATTTGTCATTTCTCTATCGAACATCACCTCCCTGTTTTCATTTTTTGTTTCGCATTTCAATATATATATATATATATATATATATATATATCTTCATTTGTAGATACTTAAGGAAAAAAAGAGAAAGAAACGGTTCTTGTATCTGATAAAATTTATTTTTATTTTCGCACATTGATACGCTTCTATGCATTTTGCTAGTTTTCATTCCAAAAGTGTTGTCAATAATTTTCTCCTGTTGTATTGTGCAACCGATGGGAATTTTATTTGGGAATTTCATTTTCGACAAACCTTTTGTCATATAAGTGCGATTGAAATTTTGTGATAACTCAATCTGTTATTTCCGGATCCTTTCTACCTTGAATGTATATTTGATTTTAACGTCGATTACCCTATGTGCTATGATCATTAAAATGAAAATTACATTTTTTCATTTTTTGTAACTCCTCTCCATATTTCTTATTTTTATGTTCATGTAATGAAATATAAGGGCTTAGAATGCACTTAAGTTATGAGGGCGTCATTAAAATAAAGTTTTCAGAATTATAAATGTAATTTTTAACAATTAAGTTATTTAATTAAACGAAAATTGGTTGCGTGGTCGGTGATAACAATTATTAAAATAAAGGTTGCAATCTTGATATAAACACCTAACCCATTATGTACATACATTTGTCAGTAAAAACTATGTATTGTATAGTGTGGAAAAGGCAATTCATCCAGTAGAAGGATTTAATTTTCTAGGTTGTACAATTTATCGGTTTTACTAACAACGTACATTTAATCGAACCTTTACATTACAAAACAATTTAAAATCACTTTTCTAAGTTTATAAGTCTGTCTTATAATGACATATCAGAGTTTAAGTTCGTAAGTAATGTCATTATGCATCTTGCTTACGGTAAGGTCAACCAGTAAACATAAATTAGCATAAAACTGAAAATTGCAGGCTTTTCGGGACTTCACTAACGTAAATGATAAATTTTATATATAATATCTCAATTTCGGTAAATCTGACAACGAAAAGCACGTGTCTAGTAAGGATGAAAGGTCTATTATACGAATTTTAGTTCATAGCTTCTGCAACACTTATTTTAGTGACAAAATTTATGAAGTAATATTCTTTTAATAGGCTTGCATTTTATATATAAAAAAAGAATAAATGTATATATATATATATATATATATATAAAGAATCTATTGCGTCAATGCAAGGAGACTTAGCTTACAGTGGCATTTCCATATGCATCAACTACTTTATTTTATGAATCGAAGAATAACTGAAAAAGCTCTGCTTTGAATTTGTCAAGAGGAATAAACGTATCCAGATATTTCGGCTTTCGAATTGTCATAAATGATGTTGGTTAATAAATATAAATAAGTAATTCCAAGTTCTTCATCATTTAACTTTAATTATATATATATATATATATATATATATATATATATATATATATATATATATATATATACATTGCTGCTGCCTAATGACAGTTCTTTGATTATATATGCATTGTCTGTGTATACTAAACATTGCGCCAATAGAAACATGTCAAGTACTGTCCACAATTTTCCGCGGATGAGACATGAAACCGGGAACATCTGTTTCGGAGTTTCGGTCTCTAACAACTTCGCTAATTGTGCCGCGTACCACATGCAATTTGAAGTCTTTTATCAACTCATATATATATATATATAAATTAAATTTTTTGAAAAATATTTATTTTCAGTACGAAGTAAACATGCCATGGTTTAGCAAATGTAACTCAAATACTAGGACGCTTTTGTCCTTGTTAAGAACTCCTCAGTGATTGACTCAAACGCTGCAGCAATGGATTGTGTCTGGGATTATTTGGTGCAGAGATGGACGCAGCTTTCCTGCGGTTGGCGATGAATTACATGACTTTATGCCAAACCCTCCCTGTTTTTATTAACAGCTACAGTATTTCTGGCATCTACTGTGTGTTTAGTAAGGTCAAAATCGGGCTCATAGATGAATTTCTATTTATATCCTATGAAATGTTTAGTTTATTTTGGTAATAGTTTTATGTATATTTAAATAATATACAGCATCATAATCGAATTTTGAAAATAACATTTGTCGTTATCTATATTAATAGTTTATGTACTGTTATTAGTTTTTGCTTCTTGGGTTATTTGCAACATCAAATTACTTAAGGAACATAAAGCCAACATAACCATTGTACAGCTACGCCCATATTCAATTATTCATGACTATGAAAGCATCTCATGTATACGAAACATTCTCTTAACACGTATACACACTTAATCCAATATATCCATTCTAATCAATACATATTATGGAATAGTTACTATTTCAAACAACCAAATTCAGTTTTATTATTTATCTTTAACATCTTCTATTGGTTTTGCATGAAAATATCAGTAATAGTATTCAACTGTTTGTAAAGAATATTTTGAAACCGCTGACACAGCATATACAAGAATCTCAAATATTCCACGTAGATAGAAAATTTACAAATGATTCGATGTTACGAAAGTGTTATATTATAATGTATTCTCTTCAAGTGATGAATCAATATTTGCCAAAAAATTGAATGAATAACTTGAAATCTGGTGATAATTTCAATTTTGTTATGCTGATTCGTCTTCCAAAATATATAAAATAACAGCATAACATCGTCTTTACGAATGTAACCACCAGTCGAAACGCGACAAAGCTTTAATAAACAACTTTATGTAAAATTTAATACTCTCCTGGTTGTTTACTAACTTAGTTTAATGTGGTGCTAATTGATGCCCAATTTTTAAAATAGGTCATTTGGAATATGTTTACAGTTGCTAATAAACAAGTGTAATGTAATATGAAGGAAGAAAGAAGAGCGTCACTTTAGAGAAAATTCTTTTTCTAAGTTTACTTTTCAATGTTATTCGGCTGATAAAATCTTGATTTATGCCACAATGAAATTAGAAATACCTAGCACGAAAGAAGAAATTACACATCAGTTTTTATCCAACGATATCTTGATGATGGATAGTGCCTTTGTCAATCGATTTTGAATGGATTTAGCAAAACTTCAAATTTGGCGCTATTTTGAGATGAAGTTATTTGTTTCAGGGAAGAAAGCGAATACTCTGTATTTTAATATATACTAAAATACATAGCAGAATGCGCAGTGGCATTTAACACTTACCTGCATGTTGTTTGAGACGAAGTGGGCCAACATGTCACCTTGTTTGGAAAAATATGTAAATTGTATAGAACAGTTAATTGAAATGCAGATTTTCCATTCATCAGTGCATCCTAGGGACTTCTCCTGTGGCACATTGTTGGATATTTAATTTCTCGTTTTTCACATCACACCATATAATTTTTATTCGGTTGCTTTTCCTTAAATTATATTACTAAATTAATTTTATTCGTCCAGTAAGTACGTGGAAATAATTCCAAGGAGATTATTTTGTGTCATTTTTGCACCAACGTAATAACTACCAATTACTAAGAGGTAATTTGCTACATTTCATAGTTTCCGTGAATTTCATCGATTTACAATCTTTTGTATGCCGGTTATTCGGTGTCTTAATAACGTCATGCCTTTTAAACAATAAAACAAAGCCAAATTATGTTCGACTATGCGTATCAGAGTGAGTTGAACAGAAGAAGAGACTCATTACTCATATATCATTGTAAAACATTACTTCAAATGAAGTATTATTTCCTGTCTTAGTGTATATCATATTGGTTCCAAAATAATAAAATGACACTATTCGTAAACGAATATGTTTAAATAACATATTTCGATTCTTTCTTCTTTAGCCAATTCATCCTTCAGGTTTTTCTATAATCACGATGATTCGATTTTTCCACCTTCTTGTGGAGTTCAGCTATTTGTACAGCACTTTCCTCCAACCAGTCATTCATAATTGAAAGGCAAGTGAAAGTTGAGTAGCAAAGCTTTATTTAAGGAAAATGATTAAATATTAAAAATGCGTCATGTTCCAAATTGTCACTAAATAAGATCTTTCACGACCAAATGAACATTGGTTAATGCAAGTCGAATTCCTATTGGTATATTTAAAAAAAATAATATAATTAAATGAACTTAAATATCACTGATTACTTATCTATTGACTTAATTATTTACTTAATTAATCATTAATAAGGTAAGAAGTCATTAAATAATAAACGGTCTATCATTTAACAAATAATTATCATTAAAATGGGCTATTTCTGAAGTTCTGCGTCTACAATTACCGTTTCTCAATTGAGGCAGCTGAGGAAATATCGTGGGCTGATAGGCGTAGTACATGGATTCTTCTCTTTTAATCTACCATTAGTTACCTGGGCTGTCAATTTTCATTACGTATTTCTTGAGCTATTTTTTGGGTAATTTGGTACGTCGCCGAAAAATGTGATGTTAATGCAACATTTAGTCAGTCTACTATCCTGTTTTGTTGCAGCCATAATTTTCCGGTTACTAGCCTTTCCGCCAATGACGTAGACCTCGCAAATTTGCGGCTGGTTTTATTTTGCGCCTTAAAATCATAATGAAAATCAATACCGGTTATCAGCTTTCCCAATAACAAATGTTTAATCCAATGTAAGTAAATTTCTTTCCCGCATAAAATTGCGAATGCAAGGTATTTCGGCTTATTTACTTTCGCATCTTCTGCGTAACAGAGGTGTCTAGAAATTACACAATTCAGTAATGAACTTTCATGTGGAACGAATTTAATCCTTGTTGTCACACCATTCGTTTCAGAGCTGCCCATATTTTCTTTATTGGGAATGTTTGGTGGAGTGCCGTTCGTTCTCTGATATAGCAATTTCAGCGAAACATGCACACAAGTCATAACAGAATCAACCAGTGCTTGTCAGAATAGATCGCAGTTGTAGTGGGCCAACTACCGCTGTTAAATCACACATTTATAATTCACCTTCCTCTATTCCACTCTCCTCTCCTTGTACTTCTTTTCACCGCCACTTTGCGAAGGGAAGCTATTTGTACCGATGTCTTTGCTAACCAGTCGTTCATAATGGGAGGAAATTCTAAATTTTTTAACAAAGCTTTATTTGATAGATAAGATCAATTATCAAAATAACATCATTGTTAAATTTGCCTTTTAATAACATTTTCATGACAAATATGAGCATTAATTAACGAATGCCGATTTCCTGGTGGTCGATTTTAACAACAAATTCAAAAGTCCATTCGTAATTTTTTACATATTGCTATTTAAAAATGATTTAATTTTTGCCTATAATTTATTTCTATTAAATATATAACTAATGTATACATGTTCTATTTATTATAATCAAGGTTGCGAACTTTATATAAACACCTGACCCATTAAGTACATACATTTGTCAGTATAAACCAAGAATTGTATAGTGTAGAAAATGCACTATACAATTCTTAGTTTATACTGACAAATGTATGTACTTAATAAGTCAGATTTTTATATCAATTTCGCAACCTTGATTATAATTAATGTTATAACCGCTCACGCAACCAATGATCGTTTAATAAACATTCTATTGTTTGTCATTTATTAATTAGGATAACGAATGTAATGACTCAACAGACAGTGTTCGTTGCTCAATGCGGGCTCTGTTTATATTGTATATTGCAAGTTGGCTTTTAATTCGCATTGTCGAAGACTTTATACGAAGTTAACTTCATTACTGCAGGTTTACACAATCGTATAAGTAATTTTGCCGTCCAATTGTCCCATATTCTTCACCAAAAATATATAGTGGGTATAGGGTGTAATATCAGCTTCTACTAATGTGTCGCCAGTAAGCACGAAACGAATGTGCATATGAGATTACACACGAGAAAAATATGAACAATTGGTCCACTTTATCGTATTATCATAATGTGACTCCCATCTCTAAGTGGACGAAATCCTCCATCCAGTCGAGAAAACTGATGGAATTATCAGTTAACTTTCCATGGGTTAGATGAAACGATATTTATAAAAATACCTATTTCGTGTCCTCTTATTAAGTTTTAAAAATTGAGCATCTATGTGCGATGCAGTAAGTATTAAATATCATTCAGTGTTTCATGGTTTCAATTTTATGCTTGTTTCGTTTGATGAGTAAATCCATATATTCCTTTGGAGTGTGAAAAAAGTAATAAAATTCATTTTACGTTTCCTATGTGCAAACACATCAATGTAACCGGGCAACAATTAACTGAAACCTCACACGTATTTTCTTCAGACTTGGCCTAATGAAATATTTACCAAATTCAGTAGCAGAAATTAGTTAGCAACATTTGAAGTGCTGTGGATATACATACTACGGCTTATTTATGCCAGCTGAAAGAGCTTGTTCGGACATTGAGCCTTCACTACACGGGATACAAACAAATGATTGGTCGTTGCTCTATTTGGTACACAATTCCTGTTATATATATATATATATATATATATATATATATATATATATATATATATATATATATATATATATATATATATAGACAAACATACAAACACGCACCCAAAAATAAACGCGCGATAAACCACAAACAATAGCAGTAAAACTGAAAATCAGATTTGCTCACATCCACTTCATTATATGAAAACCCAAAATGTATATAATTGTTTTATTGTAATTTGCAGATTAGTAATCTCGCAATAAACCGGCATTTATACACAATAAACACAATTTTTTTATTAAATGTGTTTTCTTTCCATAACAAGTATACTGTGTAATGTTCAAATGCGACTTGTCTACTAGACAATTTGCATTCCTATTGGGTACTTGTCATTAATAGCCAGAATTTCTGTGGTTGGAATCGAGCAAGAATTCATTTGAATCAGCCTTATGAAGATTATTGCAGGCAATTTTAACTGATATACCAATTAAGTTTTTTATCTGCCATTCCTTTAGGTGGACACACCTGGGCATCGCTTTCAAAATGAAACTAGAACCAGGCAACGCCTATATTTCATTATCAAGTAGAAATCATGTCTCATATGGAAGGTGAATTTAGTTAAAATCAACAATTTGATCAATAATAGTTCGTCATTCACACTTCTCCAGATGGCATTGTGTCTGTCAAAACTTGACTAGTTGGAACATTGAATCGAAATTTATACACACGTGGGTTTCGTATTGAAAATTGCGTTCGGCACAAAATTTTAGTGGCGTTGATGCTGATACGTTTGACTTGTAATGGAATGCTTACAGATTCCATATCCGGCCGCAGACTTCTAAAGAGGAGTGCGTAATGTGAACTCAACAGGTCTATAGAGTGAATTGCTATTTTCTGGCCAGGTGTGATTAATTCAGAAGAAGTAGGTATAACTATGCTCTATACCATTTTCAGTTCACCTATTTTTTCTAAGTATTATGCAGTTTGTGGATATTTGACACGAAAACGCGCATAATAAATTCAATTAAAAAAAAATCTCTAATATCAATTCATGCAATTGATAATAAGGATTTAATATCTCGTATTCCAAAATAACTTTTTTTATTTAGTAAACTAAGTTGTGGGATCTCAGACACATCGATTAGTATTAATTCTCATATATGTTTAAATAAAATAATTTTTCATTTTTTATACGAAACTTTAGACAAATTAAACTAAAAATTAGAAAGTAATCAATATATTTTTACGAAAATATGCTGCAGTTTAATAAAAATATTTAAAACAAATGAATGACAAAATTTCATTTCATTGCCGTTATTTCGCCAAAGTTGTTATCGTTAATTGAAAGTTAATTGCAAAATTTGCAGAAAAAGCGAACGGGAGCAAAATATTTACTTAAGAAAAATTTATGTATACTTTATAATACATATAACGTACTACCTTGATTAACTGTTGATAACATCAGTCAGTTACTATAGCAAGTTATGCACGAAAACTTTGACCTGGAGGAAAATAATCACCGCCACTATAGGTGAGATTACCATAAGGTCAAACTTAAAATTGTTACATCACCTTATTAATTACGAGAAAACCTAATTTACGATTAACAATAGAAAATCTTCAAAAGTAAGAGAGATTAGTGATAATTGCTTACTGATCACTGAACGCAAAACATAAACAAACAAGATTCACAAGTAATCTGTTTGAATGGAGGTAGACATGATGTATTTTACGACTGGTTAGACACAGTGGGATTGGTATTTATCCAAGGCTAGAAACCTTAATTTGACCAGTGGTTTGCTCCACTCGCGCAATCAATAATTGATTAATTGGACAACTTATGTACATATGGCGGAAGCTATAAAATGTTAAGGGTGAGAGCCGCATATCTGAGGTTCTTTAACATAGTTAAGAATTTTGGTTCGATTCTCGGAAGTGAAATATTTGGCGTGCTCGGTTGATCATCAGAGAAGTTCAAAACGCGTCAGTAAGTGTGACTGTGGGTAGTATTTCTTTTTATCTGACTGGTTAGATGCAATGATATTTTTCTGCACAATGGTATTCATGTTTATCCCAAGCTTGCAAACTTTATTTAAATAACCAATATATAAGTATCCATCGGGTCTTATTTATTAAATATATATAACAAAATAATATAATGGATATAGTGTCGAAACGACACTGAATAGATGGGAAAGCTTAATTGTAGCTAAACAAAATACGACATAATAGAATTGTAAATTAAGGCATATATGGGTACATAAGACCATAAAACCAATGCGAACATCATAATGAATCCCATTTTTAGCCGTTGTTTGATAAGTCGAACGGTATAGAATCTTTATTGGTTGTTAATCTGATGATGGATAGAATATAGAATCTGAAATGATAAGAAAAAATGCAATTATTTACAAAAATTCCATAAATCGGATAAGAATTTAATTTTAAATTTGAAGTATGAAAAATATTTATTCACAGTTTTGAATAGAAGAATCATGTTGTATATTTTAGAGTACCATTTGCGCTTCTTCATGCATACCATTGTGCAGAAAAGTATCATTGCATATAACCAGTCACATAAAAAGAAAAACTACTGACAATCACACTTACTGACGCGTTTTGAACTTCTCTGATCATCATCGGAGCACGCTGAAACCTTTACTTACGAGAATCGAACCAAAATTCTTAACTAAATTAGAGAACCTCAGATATGCGTCTCTCACCTCTAGTAGTCTCGCATATATTGTACTTGACTGGAAATTTCGGCCACACAATTTCTTTGCAGTCACGAATATTTACTTTCTGTAGCTTCCGCCATATGTACATAAGTTGTCCAATATATAAATTATTGATTGCGCGGGTGGAGGTAAGCACTATTCAAATTAATGTTTCTAGCCTTGGATAAATACCAATCTCACTTTGTTTAACCATTCGTACAAGACATCATGTCTACTGCCAGTCACACAGATTACTTGTGAATGTTCTCTTTTATTTTAAAATATTCACGCTTGTTTATCTTTTGCGTTCAGTGATCAGTTTACCTGAGAAATGAAAATATATGCACAGTTAATAATTTTGTCCAAATATAAATAAAAGTTCATATACGACGAAACAGTATTAGCCCGTTATGTATGCTTCATTTGGCGTAATGCTAGGGAAGCCATATTTTAATGATAAGGCACGAAAACTACTATGTTGTATACTGAGTGCTGAGAAACGCCCTTTTAGAGAAAGATATTTCAAACAAAGAAAAATAATTGCACTTCTCCTTTCATTGTGCTTAGCGTTCACATTTAGTACAGTTAAACTATACAAAGTGAACGAACTATTGTAAATCTATGTAATGGTTGATTGTATTCCTGAATAAATTTTTGTGTATATTTAAAAAAATGTATATCTTGAACAATTTTCATTATTTGCGATAGACATTATGTATGGAAATATATAATCAGTTATATATATATATATATATATATATATATATAATTTATTTATGTATATTTATAAGTTCAAATGGTAGTATTAAATATATGACGACAGAATAAATAAGCACATTGTATAAGATGAAAATGAATTCACTAAATTGCCCGATTACGTATTTTTGAGCAATTGTAAGTAAGTTCCATATATATATATATATATATATATATATATATATATATATATATATATATATATATAAGGAATTTGCTTGTTCATTTACATGCAACTAGTTATCTTTTAGAAATGAATATTCGCAAATGCATAGCATTGTCTATCTAAGCCACTTAATCATTTTGATTTAATACTATATATCCATGTAACACAAATTAAAGACTGCGACATACAATGAAGACAGAAAAACGGACAGTCGGATATCAGACCTAATCATCTGCATATAAAAACAGATGCGTGGCAGCCACATAACCCTTGGGTTCGTAATTATGCGTGAGTTGTAATAAGCCTTAGACCGTCCATCACAAGTTGGATACAGTTAGAAGAAAATAAGAGAAAGTAGACACACGTAGCCTAACAAGAAAGTTATAACGCTTGGCGTTGATTTCTCGACAAATACTAAGGCAGAGGCAAAAAGTGAAAATCAAGTCTTCCACCTTGACTAAGACATACTCCTTGATACGAGATAGTAAGATAACTATCTCAAAGCGCAACAAATTTGTGCCCGTTGATACACGATTAGGCATGCTGTGCTCACTAACTTGTTGTTATTTGAATCAAATCAACTCACGAAGAACTTAATGATTAGTCTAATTTGAAAGGCTGGTAAGAAATCGTATATTCACAAACACTGACATTCATCAATTGATTTAAAAAAATGATATCAAAAGGCCAATGCACACAAAATGCTAGTCCGATTGGCTATTATTACATGTGCATTGATGTGTGGTTCGGTGCCTTAATTAAACCATTTCCTGACACGTTGCTATCGTTTACTAGTAGATTAGTAAAATAACTGTAAGTCTAATGAAATCTTATGAGGTATGTCATCTAACCTATAAATCAATATTGTTAGCACGGATTCCATTCTGTTTTATTACAAAATTTCCAAACTACTAAATGGTTAAGGTCTGACATTTAGAGGAAGATTTCACTACGATTGGCCTAAAACAAAATTTGCCAATTAATGCGAATACTTTGGTTTTACATTTAGCCGACTTTTCTCCAAATTTTGACATTTAAAACGATGCAATTTTGTATTAGGTGTTGCGCACCTAGTAATAAATTATGTCAATTATAAACAGAAACATAAACCAAAGACAGCATGAACGGAAAGTATAATCTCGTGCACATTCTTTTCGTGACTCATCAGTAGGAGCCGGTATTACGCCCTTTACCCAATATATATTTGGGTGAGGAATGTGGGAAAATAGGGCGCTACAATCTTCTATACGAATGTGTAAACGGTAGAAGTTACCCATATAAAGCCCTGACACGACTACAACAATCACTCTATAATATATATATATATATATATATATATATATATATATATATATACAGAGTTTTATTTGATGTTAGCTTTACTACTGCAGGTGTACACATCTGTCTAGGAGATTGAAAATTCGTCCCATTTTCCCAAATTCCTGCCCAAATATATAATGGTTAAAGGGAGTAATACCAGCTCCTAATGCTCAGATATTTCTGCATCCTATTAATGTTTCGAAGTAAATAAGCGTTATCTTTGTTCATCATTTAATAACGTTTATGCATAACACTGAGGAACTTTATAAACTTTTACGTATATTAGTCATGTAAATTGTGAAATAATGTGCATCTGGACGCAAAACTATATTCTACAACGAGTTTATACACAATGTTTAAATAATGAAATTTTTTGTCAGATCTCAACTCGGCTGCAGTACCTAGTATGCTATTTAATAACTTCCGACAAAAAAACATTGTACTTGCATCATATGTATACATCATGCTGCAACAACGAAGCGGATGCGTAAAAACAGTTTACATTTACTTCATGTACAGGTTTATTTTGTTTATAGAAATCCTTCCGTATTACGCAGTTCCTTTTCATTTCATGCTTTGAAAATAACCTATAAATCAATATTGTTGGTGATATAGCGTGAGCAAGTCGTCGCAACACCCTTTCTTCGCAGTTAAAATTTCTTCTAAATTTTGTAATTGAATTGAATATTATTTGGTGTATTTTTGCGAGTGTGTGTGTGTGTTTCTGTTTGTGTTTATGTTTGGGCGCCTCTACATGCTCTTTGTCTTGGAATGCATGCACTTAATTCAACTCAATCTCGTTTGTTTTGATAAATATCCTAGATAAGTTAGCAGATATTACAGTCCAGCTGAGATCTGGTGTAGAAGACTGTTGCTTAAATCTAATTTAGATTAAACTTCCGATTCAGTACAAAGAAGTATTAATCAACTTGCATTATGAATGTACCAAAATAATTACACTTTAAATTAGTCATGATGCATGTATATGTGTGTTTATACAAAGAGGTTCGTCTGTTTCTGTATGCCGAGTTCGACTACGTTCATGTAATTCAAATGTAGACGTGCATGTCTGTCAGTTAGTGTATGCTTTAAATCAAGTTTGCGAGCTTGAAGTAAACACCAATCCCATTGTTTTTAACCAGTCGTCGAACAACATAACAAAACTACCGCCAGCCGCAACGCACTGACGCGTTTCGACCTTCCATGATCATCATCAGAGTACGACGGCAAACTGACTAGCGAGGATCAAACCGCATTGCATATATATGGAAATCAAATTTAGATATGCGGCTCTCACCTCTAGCAGTCTCGCATACATTGAAATTGACTGGGAATACGGCTGGCGGCAGTTTTGCTATGTTGTTCGACGACTGGTTAAAAACAATGGGATTGGCGTTTACTTCAAGCGTGCAAACTTGATTTAAAGAATTGTTACCACCACCCGCGCAATCAATTATTGTTTTATTGTATTGCCTATATATGTATATGTGGCGAAAGCTGCAAACAGTTAATGTTCGTGACTGCATAGAAATTGTGCAGCCGACATTTTCAGTCAAGTTCAATGTATGCGAGACTGCTAGATGTGAGAGCCGCATATCTAGCTTTGATTTCCTTATATATTCAATGCGGTTTGATCCTCGCTAGTCAGTTTGCCATCGTACTCTGACGATGATGATCATGGAAGGTCGAAACGCGTCAGTGCGTTGTGGCTGGCGGTAGTTTTGTTATGTTGTTCGACGACTAGTTAAAAACAATGGGATTGGTGTTTACTTCAAGCTCGCAAACTTGATTTAAAGAATTGTTACCACCACCCGCGCAATCAATTATTGTTTTATTGTATTGCTTTATATGTATATGTGGCGAAAGCTGCAAGCAGTTAATGTTTGTGACTGCATAGAAATTGTGCAGCCGACATTTCCAGTCAAGTTCAATGTATGTGAGACTGCTAGAGGTGAGAGCCGCCTATCTAAATTTGATTTCCTATATATTCAATGCGGTTTGATCCTCGCTAGTCAGTTTGCCGTCGTACTCTGATGATGATCATGGAAGGTCGAAACGCGTCAGTGCGTTGCGACTGGCGGTAGTTTTGTTAGGTTGTTCGACGACTGGTTAAATACAATGGGATTGGTGTTTACTTCAAGCTCGCAAACTTGATTTAAAGAATTTTTACCACCACCCGTGCAATCAATTTTTGTTTTATAGTTAGTTTATGCGTTTGCATTTAAGCTCATTTATGCTTAAACGAACATTGATTGTGCGGGCGGTGATAACAATTCCTTTTAATTAGGGTTGCGATCTTGATATAAACACCTGACTCATTATGTGCATACATTTTTCAGTATAAATTAAACATTTTGTAATGTTGAAAAGTCAATTCATGCAGTAGACCGGTTTCGTCTTTATTGAGAACTCATCACGTACTGTCCAAAACTTATCACTGACAGCACTTGAACTTGGGCACAACTGCTCCGGAATCTGGTGTTTTATCCACTGCCTCATTTATGCTTGCTTGTGCATGCATGCATTCATGCATTTATTTAGATGTATAAATGGATATCACTATGTATGTCTGTAATAAGTTAAGTATGCATGTAAGTAGCTTATATGTTTGCATGTATGTTTCGAAGTTGGTATTTCTGCGTGTATATGTATGTATACACGTATGTATGAATGCATTTATGTATTTATGTATGAGCGTCAATGTGTATGTATGTTTGTACTTCTGTTTGTATATGTGTATGCATGTATGTATTTATTTAGGCATGTATGTATGTTTATGTATGCATCCCTTTATGGGTGCATTTAGTATGTATGTATGTTTGTGTTTGTGTATGCATTCATATATTCATGTATGTATGGATGTGCGTATGTATTTATGCATGCATGTAAATGTGTGTAAGCATATATTTCTGTCCGCCTTTTAGTTTGTGTGCACGTATGCCATAATCTGTGTATGCATGTATGCAAATATGCTTTTATGTATGAATTCAATATGTGTTTGTGTGAATGTATTCATATATTATTCGTGTAAGTATGATGTGTGTAAATAGACATGCATATATGTACGCATATTTTCGTGCTTATATAGATATAATTATTGGTAATATGATATATATGATATGATGATATATATATATATATATATATATATATATATTGTTTGGATGTGTGTGTTTTTGTAGTGCAGAATTATACATGTAAGTTGGACTAATGATTTTTGTGCAATATGTATGTATGCATTTACAATGCTAGGCATTGCCCGTATTCTCACTAATTATATTTTTTTAAATTCTACTTTGTGAAAATTTAAGGAACGTATCTTCTTATGCTGACTTCCTTGATGCATTTGTTTATGCTTACGCTGAAGTTGATATTATAGCTTGTGAAAATCGGCAACGTACTTTGGCAATAAAATACGCTTTTATTCAATCCATGCCATTAATATTTAAAAACTATTCACACCGTATTGTACTATACTGACATTTTCTGTGAATGCACTTGTTAGAATACAGCGCTGCTAGTTAAAATGAGAAAAAGCACATCTGCACTGCTTTGTTTATTATTTTTTTCAATTAACATCAACTTTTGTCATATTGATAATATTTATAAGTACATTTCCCTTGTTTACTATACATTGTTGTATTAGGATCCAACCTGACGTTTAGCATTCCCTAAAAAACCTTGATTGTGAAAACCTCTTAGATTTAGATTTCAGGAAATGTGTA
>JAQBSW010010010.1:0-26126 GCA_029291075.1 Eudiplozoon nipponicum | reverse complement strand
AAATTCTGGCCAGTACATGATGAGTTCTCAACAAGGACGAAACCGGTCTACTGGATGAATTGCCTTTTCTACACTATGCAATTCTTAGTTTATACTGACATATGTAAGTAATTAATGGGTCAGGTGTTTATATCAAGACCGCAACCTTGATTATAATAATTGTTATCACCACCCGCGCAACCAATGTTCGTTTAATTATATACTAGATAAATTGTCTTTGCTACCTGTTGCAGTGTTTATTTTATTCTGAAAGAATAAAATAAACGTTTTGTTGTAGGATTGGATTGTATTTACTTATTAGGATTATATATTTGTGTATGCATTCGTATATTTGATACTGCGCACCTAGTACTAAATTAGTTCATAATGAGCCAGAAGCATTTGTTGAAATTATAGTAATAAGTCACCCGTGAACACAAAAAATGCATGCATGAGATTGCTCTTTTTGTTCATGCTAACTTTCGTATATCCTTTTGGTCCTATTTGAACCAATTTGTTACTAGGTATGTAATACCCAATACATAAATGCGTATTTGATATTCTTTAAATCAAGTTTGCGAGCTTGAAGTAAACACCAATCCCATTGTATTTAACCAGTCGTCGAACAACATAACAAAACTACCGACTTGTTAAATACAATGGGATTGGTGTTTACTTCAAGTTCGCAAACTTGATTTAAAGAATTGTTACCACCACCCGCGCAAACAATTATTGTTAAAGCATATTTGATATTGTCAGTGTACAGTAGATATTTATGTTATACAATTAAACAATCATTGATTGTGCGTAGGATAATAAAATTCTTTGAAGCAAGTTTGCGAACTGCATATAATCAGCATATAAGTATTTGACGAGTCGCAAAACATAGAAATACTACTGTTAGTCACACGTATGGACGTATTTCCACAGTAAGTAGATGTTGTGTATTATCGAAAATGAATTTTATCTGATAGACTGGATACTTTCTTATTGAGTACTCATCAGTCGTAGCTAGGATTATCGCGGCCAGCATTTAAACTCACAGGAGTAATTTAACTCATCCGCTACGCCACGAAGATAGAACGTTGCACAAAACTTTCAGTATTATGCCAATTAATCTATTCTGGTTTACCTTTACTACATGTAGATACTCGCACATATCGCTGTTAGCATAGTTTTTTAATACAAATCAGACAACATGCCACCCGGGAAAGTTATACTGAATTAAAATTTGATGGTGGAATTTAATTGTTTTCTTTTCGGTACAAGCTAAACATCGCTAAAGATAGCATATGCATCTTATCTACTTGACTATTTTCTGCATTTTTTAATCTATTCCGGCAATGTATATAAACAAAACCTGCCATGAGAATTAAATTCAATATTACTTACCCATGTCTGCCTAATAACGAAAGTTTGTAATAGCGTGCTGGAAATTCACGTCTAAAGTTATACCAACATGAATTCGCCGGAATGAAAGAATGGTCAAATTTGTTTACTATAATGAAAATTGGATACAGTATACGTCTTTCTTCGCGCATGGTTTGAAACCGATCAAAAGTTTCTGATAGTTGATTTCCGGCCACTGCAATGCTGTCTACTTTTGAGTGCACCATAGAGACAAAATCGGTGTAGTGATTCAGTTAAATTTGACATTTGATACTTTGCTTACTTCATACAGTAATATATGTTTATAAAGGACGAGTGACTGTTTAAACTTTAATTTCAAACATTTTTACATTCGTAGTTTTTAACTTATTTGTTTTACAGACTCAAAACCATTTGCCTATAGAGGCGTAGGGGGCAATTGCTTGCCCAATTACGGATATGGCATGCCAATTGCACTACCTGTATCTCATACAAAAGGACTAGCTATGCTAAATAGTTGGAATTCGCATCGTCCTAGTGGGTTCAGCACAAGTGGTGGTCAAAAACCTGATCAAGTGGTAAGTTAACTTCTATTTTTATCGTTAAATTGCATGTTTCGAATATCCTGTTTTGTCTGTATGAAATTGTTTTAAACTTATTTTTGGAGAACTCCATTCAATCGATGATTGATATTTTAATGTGACAATAGTTTAAAAAATTGCCTTGCTGCATAAAGGTTTGCAAGCAAGTTAGTTCGCTTGTTATTCTGTTAAGTGCCTGGCGTACAGTTTAAAACTTCGAAAGTAATTCATTATCGTGCTTCACGTGTTGCCCACAGTTTACGGTGAAGGGATAAGCGTGAATCGACGGATGATAAGTGATCATCATATTTCGAAACGTCTTCAAGATAGGTTAGATTTAAATCGACTTTTTTTACATGTAGACCATTTTCTACACTCACTGATTACTGAAACAGAATTCTTTCCAATGTTCGCTCTATAATTTGTACTAATTCTATATATTTGTTTCTACATATTGCCTCAGTAAATTTCAGAGTTTGCCATAGTTAATGATACCGTTTTTTTGTTTTTCGGTCTTTTTTCTGTGTAACTCGACAGAACCACACAAGAAATAGCTAGCTACGAAAATTCATTACTGTTGAACAAATAATTTGATTTGTTTGTTCAGTTCAGCTTAATGTGAATGTTCTTTGATTTGTTACTGATTTCTCTACAAAGTATTTCACTTTTGTTCACCAGGCTGATCTATAAATTTGATATTGTACTCAAATGATGCTATTGAAAATTATCTGACTTGTCGCAGGCAATGAGCTTTGTTTTCGTAGAAGAGCATCATTATGAGGCACTGATGTTGGGAAAATATTTACTGGTCGCTTACTGTACACGCTCCATTTGCTTGTATTAATGCTATTGATGACACTGTGGGGTGGTACTGAAGATAAAAAATGCATTAAATTCTCAAAACGCTTCTTGATTACACTCATGAAGCCTGCTCATCACTCCACGCTAGTCAGCCACAGTAAGCTGCATGAAGTAAAGTAGGTGTTGACTACCTGATGGTGGCTTGCATTCTAGCTTGTCTGGGCTAATCTGCTGGTTTCTAAGGAAATAGTTAAGGATTTTTCGTAAACAAATTTATATTATTATGCTCTCATGCTTATTTCTGCATCTAACCTCACCTCATTTAGAGTTCTGCTTTCGGTAATTATGCTCAAACATTCTTTTTTAAGTATTCATCCATGACCGAGGGTTCCTGTATAGTCAGTTTTAAAATAATTATGTTTCTAGTTCTACATGATTAGAAAAGTTTTTACCCAGATCACTAGATCATTCTATGATTCAATATCATTTCCTTAATGACATGGTGTTTGTCTTATAGTTTCAACTCGGGGATAGCTAGTTTGAATGTTAAGTCAAAAGTGACACCCGAGTGAATGTCTTACCAAATATCAAAAGTTTGTTTGGGAAAATTTGTGCGGCTGAACAAAAATCCCAGTCGCGATGATTTTGGAATCTACTTGTGACAGCCTAATAAGGACGAAAACGGCCTAATTGCTGAATTGCATTTGTTATATAATGAAATATTTGTTTTTTTCTGACAACATATATAATCAAAATCCTGCTATTAGACTTCAAATCAATATCACTTCTCCAAATAGCATGGTATCTGTCGTATATTGTTAGACTATTGGTGGTTATTTAGAAATTCAGGTCTAGATATTCCAAATAGATTTGACCTCAATTAATTACTAACCAGAAACAAAAGCTGTTATGTGACTTCAAATTGCATTTAGTATGCGGGAAGTGTGGGGCAGTGGACAGTCTCAGACTTCGGAGCAAATGTACCCAGTTTGATTCCCGTCCGCGACAAATTCTTTACTGTACTTCATGTTTTCTGAGTAAGGACAAATCGTGTCTACTGAATGCAATGCTTTGCAGCTATCAGGATGAAGTAAATGCTTCGTTCATACTGAATATATATATTTGTATATATATATATATATATATATGCTTATATATATATATATATATAATATGAAACCACTATTCTGAATTTGATTAGAGTAAGTGATTTATTTTTTACAAAAACTGTTGAATAATTAAACGTAGGCTTATTGTAATTTCGTTGGTCCACCTCTCGACGTAGATGTAATATTTTAGTTTCCATGTGAATGAGCGTTTGAATGTAAGTTATTTTTTAATATTCAGTAGTATTTCTATCCAACAGACTTCCGAGTGGTAAAGTAATTAGATGCGGACTTAGGAGAGTGCGTGTCGGTCTGGCGTTCTTTTACTTTATTATACGGCGAAGAGATCAGCGGACGTAATAGACAGGCTTTTTAAGCATAAAATTTCTCTGGAATATTTTTGAGAGATATTTCGGTATAAATAACTTGAATTTTATTTAAAATTAAAGTCTGGCATTTTAACTCTCTTTCTCTATTGAGCAATATATATATATATATATATATATATATATATATATATATATATATATATAAGTATATTTTGGTTGCGCATCTTAACGTAAACTATTTTTGAGTTAGAAAGTACTTAAAAATCTATATATTCATTTACGTATATTTTGGACACCAATGTAGAACGCCTATTCGTTTATAACTAATTATGATTAAAATATAACCATGTGATAAATTATTCCGGTATTACATTGCGCAATAACTACGATTGGTTTTGATTTTTTTCGCTCTCTCTATTTCATTACACTGTAGCTAGATTGGACAAAGTTTATATTTTTCATTTGAACAGTGCATGACTGTTTGATTGATGAGTTAGACTTTGATTCATTCCTTAGCAAAAATACTTTGTAGTGGAAAGGGTTTGTAGCTATTTTTAGTTTTTTAATGTCTATCTAATTCATATTCATTTAGCGTTTCTTATATGACAGATTTCAAGTTAGAATCATTGCTATTTTAAAAATTTGTTATCAATCTACCACATAATTAGTAATCTTGTCCTTGAAAATCCCGTTTTGCCATCGAATTTGTCTAATTTGCTTACCCAAATGTTAATTCGTTTATCAACTTCGAATTTGTTGTTAATAATTATTCACTTGTCTCATTTAGTGCTCCAGCTGATAAGGGTCATTTGTTTTTGTGATATGTCTTCGTAAAATTCAACTCGATATCATGTAAATGAAACGTTTGTATACTTAACTATGGTTTGTGTTGCTTTTCTGTTATAATCTCATAATAGAACATTAATTCTTCCTTTTGTTGAATGGGGTACATTGTATTTTGTTATGTTGGCACAATTTTCTGATTTGTTTATGTCACCAGCTGCGTCTGATTTAATGATTTCATATAAATTCCTTTTTATATATCCTAAGAGATTGGGTAAAGGAAGGATTTTTATATTTAGCAAATTGTTAAATACACTTCCTATTGTCCCACATTCCTCGCCCAAATATATAGCGAGTAAAGGGCGTAATACCGGCTCCTACGAATGATTCGCCAGTAAGCACGTTACGAATGTGTACGATATTATACACTCCATTCATTCTGTATTTGGTTTATCCTTCTGGTCATATTTTAACTAATTTCTTACTAGATGCTCAACACATAACACACACCTGCATATATATTAGTTTTCCGCTACAAACAGTATATAACTGTTATAAATTTAATTGAAACATTTCACGCACAAAGCCAGAGTGTATGGATTTGCTGGAGATACAGGTGTTCAGAATTAGTTGTATTTCTCATTTTTTGTGAACTTAGCATACATTGAAATCCAATATATTGGTATCATGTACTGACCCGGCAACAATAGTGCTGATGCCATGTACCATTTCGGCAACCATAATGTTGGTATCAGGTACTGACCTAATGGCCATAGTGTTGGCTTCCTTTTACAGGATGATGTATATATATATATATATATATATATGTATATATATATATAGAGAGAGAGAGAGAGAGAGAGAGTTATCTTCAAATTCGTATTGTCGAGGGCTATATGAAGTTAGCTTCATACGAAGGTTTGCAAATTTGTATAGGAGATTGTACCTTACTACTTTCACCCAAATATATAATGGGTAAAGGACGTAATTCCGGCTCCTACTGAAGAATCGCCATTAAGCACGAACCGAATGTGCACGAGATTATACATTCCGTTCATTCTGTATTTGATTTATCCTTCTTGTCATATTTGGAATATTTTGTTACGAGTTGCGCAACAGCCAATAAACACTTGCATATCATTAACTTATTGATTTATTATTGGCGTAGCCTTGGAAGAAATTTCTGTACCGGGATGCACCTGACATAGTACTTCGTAGATAAAGATGGCCTTCAGATTCCCATCTCCTCTTGTATTGTAATCATGCCGCCTAAAGTTGATTTTGATGAAGCTGTCAAGATTTAGCATCCAATGACTGACAAGAGAAGTGGGCGCAGGAATTGAAAGGAGTATTACGCCATCTTCATTTGCAAAGTGCTTTGTCAGTTGCATCCTGATATAGGCAATTCCTCCAAAGATAGGCTAATAATGAACTTATTCGGTAGTTTATATTCAAGAGCATTACACAGATATTACCTAAAATGAGGTAATTTTATATGTGAGCCTCTTTTCTACCTTCCTAAAATATATAATGAGTGTTGTTTGATTTCTTTCAGTTTGGTGACATCGACGGAATTTCGAAATGCGTCATTAGATGTGATTTACGCAGTTTTGCTTTTTAATAATTATTTATCTATAAACATAAATTTTACTGGTTTAAATTATTTTTTTTTGATAATTTAATATTGTTGTGCTGGGTTTACTGAATCTGTTATTTAAAAATTATAAGCTAAATTTAATTTACTGCATTTTTCAGCACAAAACAATCTGCGCTTAATATAAAACTGATACATTTAATGTATTGCTCATTTGAACAGCGCGTAAAATTTTAAAATATTGACAACTTGTTTTCAGCCTGTTTTTCGAAATGATTTATTACTTCTTACTGAATGTGTGAAATTAATTCTTCGTGAAATTTTTCTATCTTTTGGTTACATATTATTATTGCAAATGTGATTGGTGACATGTGAAAATTTGTGTTCGCTTGTGCGCACGTTTCTCTCTAGCACTTACTTTGATCTTGATATAATTTTCCTGTATGATCGATTAAAATGTAAAATCTCAAATTTATACTTCAGTTAGCTTTGCAAGTGGCTGACATCAATAAGCGTGCCGACGCGCATAGTCAAGAATAAATGCTATAAAATTGGGTGCCAGACTCAAAATTATCTACTGGCTTCCTATGCTGGCCCTAGGCAACTTAAGGTATCCGAGCGTGTATGTATTACGTGTTTACGTAGATATGTATAGCAGTCTCTAAATGTCCGAATGCGTGTACGTATTCATGTGTGTAGTATTTGTATATATATATATATATATATATATATATATATATATATATATATATATATATATATATAGTATGTAGATATTCATGTATGTATACATGGATGCATATATATATATATGTATATATATATATATATATATGGGTTGGTATGAATGGATGGATTATGCACGTGTGTATGCATGAATGTATGTTGGTATGTAGTTTTTTATGCATTTATGCATGTTTACATGCATGTGTGTCTGTTGTATCTATGTATGTACGGACGTACGTCAGTGTATTTGTATGCATGTGAGAATGTATGTTTGTAAGTATCTAGGCGTGTAATAATGTATGCATGTATGTGTATTTTGTATTTATGTATTCGTGTGTGTATGTCTATTCATATGTTTGTATGAATATAAACTAGGTTCTCACGTCTATTTAATCATGAATGTTTTATGTATGTAATATTTGCGTCTATTGATATGGCATAGCTTATGATCGCAGAATATTTTATTTCAAATTCTTTTTCTCTTTGCATTAAACTGAAAATCGGCCCGAACTTCCTAGTAACCAAGGCTATTTGTATGGTTTAATGCCAAAAGCTTTGTGCAGATATTTCAATTCCGTGTTTTCATCAAGGACTGGATCTCAGTCCGATACGTTGCACTTTAAAAATGATTTTGTTATAAAAGTATATGTTTAAATCAAATATGTATGCTAATTTCCCTGAATTGAGTCCATATAAAAAGTACACGCTCTCCTGTAAGTAAATGATTTTTTTAAAGTATGTTCATTGCACAATTTTCACATTAGTATGCAAATTTGATACACATTCTCTTGTAAATTGAAAACCCATTTTACGCTTAATTTTTTACGTTCAGCATTTTAAAAGATTTATACCAAAGCTCAGTTTAAGTTAAAACGTTTCTTTAAATATAGTTTTTTTGCTCGATATAAACACCAATCCCACTGCATTTGGTCGGATGTCGAAAAACAGGAAAACTACCGTCAGTCATACACACCGGCGCGTTTTGAACTTCCATGGCCTTCGACTGAGTAAGACTACAAATTGTGTAATGAAGATTAAACTGCAATGCATATATATGGTAAGCATAATTAGATATACGGCTCTAACCTCTAATAGTCTCGCGTAGATTGTACTTAACTAGAAATGTCGACTGCTCAATTTTTATGTGGTCACGAACATAAACTTTTTGCAGCTTTCGCCACATGTATACAAGATATACCATTAAGCAATCAGTGATTGTGCGGTTTGTGAAATCAATTAATTAAATTGAGTTTTAGAGCTCCGCATAAGCGTCAAAATTGGAAGCTAAAAATGTTAATGTTCGCAACTGCAGAGTAATTGTACAGCCAACATCTCCAGTCAATTTCAATGCATTCGAGACTACTAAATTTGAAGGCCGCATATCTAATTTCGCTTTACATATAAATGAATTAATATTTGATCTTCGCTAGCCAGTTTTCCATTGTGCCCTGATGATGATAATGGAAGTTTGGAACGCGTCAGTACGCGTGACTGACGGTAGCTTTCCTGTTTTTCGACGGGTTAAATACAATAGGATTGGTGTTTCTATCGGGTTCTCATATTTTGTTTCAAGAATCATTTCTATCACACGCAACCACCGATTGTTTTTGTCAAATCATTATCGATCTCCTTCAGTGTGGGCAGTTAGATGCTTATCATGATGGTGATACAACTTAGTTTTATTTTTTTCTCATTGACCATTAGGATTCAAATACTGGGTCTAAATGCACTCACACAAATATACGTAGATGATGGCTACGTTTTGTAACCATAGTTAAAAATGATGTATTTGGCAAATTTTTATGTTTATTCAATTGATTGCGTAATAATACTAGGTATTTAAATTATGTTTGTATTTCTAATGGGGACAACAATTCATAAATTTAATTAGAATCCTACACAAATTAGAAAAGAATATCATCCGTTACACATAGTCTAGTTTTTGGTGTATATGGTTATAAACACACCATGACATTACTACAGCCTCTCTCTCTCTCTCTCTCTCTCTCTCTCTATATATATATATATATATATATATATATATATATATATATATATTCGTATAAGTTATTCAATTAAGTAATTATTGACTCCTATTATTTAGCTTCTGTCGAAATTGCTCGACAACTAGGCACTGCTGTAACTACCTATGGATAACTATGCAAAATTTTCTTGAACTGCAAATCAATTTCCATAAGCACCAAATCCATGCTCTACAAAATGTTTTTCCGTTTCTTTTCGGTGTTGCAGAGGAATTCGGTATGACAGATTTGTGTAGATTTATTCGCGTGGTTTTGCTTTGGTCACTGCCATAATCAGGTCTGAAATTTGCGAGCCGACTAGTACTTTTTGATGATCCATCATCGTTTTACGGAGTTGTGCAGCATTGATTATGTTGGATGACGCATTGTCTGAGAAGGTCGCAAGTGCATTCCACTTGTAAGGTTACTGAGACAACTCCGGTGATCACTGGAATTACTTAAAAATATAGACCAGCAATCCTTTGACTAAATACTATTATTAATAATAATGCCGTATCGTTGTCTTACTAATAAAAGACTTCCATGTACGTTAATAAAAGTAACTCAGGCGCATATAGGTTATAGTCGTGGAATGGGTCAATTAAGTCTTATTGCAATAGGATCTGACTTCGCGTTAGATACAGATCTTCGTTTATCTATGTGTGAATGAGGCTCTCAAAAATTCTTTTGTATGCGGTTTTCTTGTGTAAGGAATAAAATAGACGATTATTTATCATTGCCCAATGCTAACTCTTAGCTTATCCTCGATTCCTTAATTTACTGATTTAATATTTTGATTAAATATCACAAGACGAGTTATAATTGAGTATGTATGCTCTAGCATGAGAAGTTCCGTTTAAATTGTGTGAAATTATGTAGTTTTTATTAACTTTACTAATTTTTGCTTGTTGTAGCTTCTCTACTTGGTGACTATTGTTTAGGGTGAATTCAATTTCGTATTATACATAGACATGGGCTGACTTTCGTTAACGACCATTTAATTAAAATGGGGTCTGCATCTCTCTCTCTCTCTCTCTCTCTCTCTCTATATATATATATATATATATATATATATATATATATATATATATATATGGGCACGTGCGTGTTTGTGCCATAGTGTTAGTATCCTTTAAAGACTCGGTATATATATTATATAGTGTGAGTTAGCATTGAAGTCGCATTGTCGTTGACTTTAGATGATGGTAGCTTCACTATTACAGGTTTACACATTCGTCTAGGAGATTGTACCGTCCTATTATTCCACATTCTTCTACCAAATATATAGTGGTTAAAAGGCGTAATACCAGCTCCTACTGATGAGTCGCCAGTAAGCACGAAACGAATGTGCATGAGATTATACTTTCCGTTCATGCTGCCTTTGGTTTATCCTTTTGGTCACAACTGAACTAATTTGTTACTAGATTCGCAACACCTAATACATACTTGTGTTCTCAACCTGTTAGGTAATGTTTGTGGCGGAGAACTAATGTATATATGCAATTATGTAATAGGTGTTGCGCACGTTGTAACCAATTATTTCCAATATTACCAAAAGGATAAACCAATGTCAACCTGAACGGAAAGTATAATCTCGTGCACTTTCGTTTCGTACTTACTGGCAACTCATCAGTAGGAGCCATTATTGCGTCCTTTATCCACTATATATTTTCGCGAAGAATGTTGGAAGAGGACGCTACATTTTCCCATACGAATATGTAAGCCTACAGTAGTGAATATAACTTAATATAAAGTCTTCGAAAATACGACTTCAAAGCTAACGCACTATATTATATATACTAAGTCTGTTAAGGTTACCAACACTATGGCTTTTATGACAGCATGTCAATTTTACATCGTGAAGGTTCTGCTCAATTAATCAGTTGAAGTTTACACGGAAATCATTATGTATAACAAAAAATTAAAGTTTTGTGAAGCAGTCTTTTAATAGCTTATAATTTCTGTTTTTCTTTAATTTTAATACACGCAGTATAGCTTTGCAGCTAGACATAACTAATTAAAATGTTAATAGGTGCCGAAAAATAGACTGATTATATTTTATTTACTAAATAATTAATTACTAGGTAAAATATTATGTATAATTAATATATAGATTTAAAACTTATAAGTAATAGCATTATGTGCATTTCTATGGAGATCTGCTTGAATACGTCAAGTAATGTGACCGGTGTTTATATCGAGATTTCAACTTTGATTTAAATAATTGTCATCACCTCCACGCAATCATTGTGCGTTCAACTACTACTTGTTGTCATCACAATTAGCAATGTGGCAAATGTGTGGGATAAAATAGAATTCCACAGTCAGGGAATGAATTTAATTTCTTTAATAGAATACAGATAGTAATAACTAGTGGGCGAAAAGATTAAGTAGTTAACATTTTCTCTACAACTGAACACGTTTAAATCCACCCGCAGCTTATCGTACTCTGTCATCCTCTATTATGATTTTCTCACACTATTTCAGAGGTATGACAGCATAAATTTAATAGGAGACTTCTTGCGTGGAGTTACTTCCTTCATTACCACTTTCTCCTGTAACTTTTAAATGTTCAACAAGTATTTTTCTCTAGTTCAAAAATAAATTTCATTTCATTTATAAATTTGTTAACCTTTACTGAGAATTTTTTGGATGAACTGTGTACAGATTTTAACTTAGCCTGTCTTCGAAATATCCATTTCTCGGCTTGAACTGTTTGCTTGTTTTCTTTTAGCATTTTATTTTTTATCTAGTGCAAGCGTGCCTGCTTGCTTGTTAAATAGTAATTTCATTCAATTAAAATACTAGAAAATGGGTGATAAATCCTACCAAAAATATCATGAAAATAAACGTATTAATCGGACTACAAGGCGATTCACAAAACTGTCAAAAATTAACCAAAACAATTCTTTTTGGAAAGGGAAAATGTCAATTGGTGAAATTTGACAGCAACATTTAAAATTCTATCATTTCATAATCACCCTTCATCAACAGGCTCAATTGACAGAATAAGGAAGCGCCAATTTTGAATACATCTGGTGTTTGGTGCAGTTCGTTGTTTTCATAACAGTTTATAATAAATATGTGCCTATTGCTTCATTATCAATTTGGTTAAATTGATAAATTGCTTTATTAAGTCTACTGAGTCTTGGATACCGCTATACTTACGGAGATGACCATTATTTATGGGATTATTTGCACCGAATAATATGACTAAGTGTATATATATATATATATATATATATATATATATATATATATATATATGTTCGTATGTATATATATAGGTATGTATATATGTACGTTTGTACGTATGTATGTTAAAGAAACATTGATTCAGTTTCATTTCAATTAATTTTCGCGTTTAACTTTTATGAATGCATATGGTATACTCCTTAGGTTAAAAATGTTAGGAATTCATCCTCACTATTCTTTCCTCTCTTTTACTAATTACATACCGATGAGCTGTCTGAAGCACGAGAATTCCACTACATAATGTTGTTTTAGCGGTTATCTTCGACTTCTATATTGAGCAATTTTCGATTATCCTCGATATTGCTTCATTAAAGTAATATTTCTCACGTTGCTCCAGGCGGTTTGTTTGTCTTCCTTTTTCTGTCGTGAATTTTGCATATATTATTCAATTAAGCTATTTTCACACACACAAACGCTACGATTTATGTAAGTATGCATTTAAACTTCTCTCAAAAGTAAGACTAAAATGAATTTTTTAGTCTAAAGGTAGTGTATGAAAATTCTGAAAATAGGTAGTTATTAAGAGAACAGTTCACTCTGAATAGATAATATCATAATTTCACATTCATCTTCGTTGCTTAAACTAGCATGTTACTTGAATTTTTATTAACATACGTATATATATATATATATATATATATATATATATATATATATATATATATTAACATACGTATATATATATATATATATATATATATATATATATATATATATATACTATTTCAAAGTTTTGTCATAATTGGATAACTCTGTAGTTGTAGCCACGGGCTAATATTGACAAAAATCGATCCCACGAAAAATGAAGATCTACCACACCATGACATTTATGTGTTGATAGAGATTTTGACAGTTGCTCTTAGCAAGCATTGATCGAAATTGTGTGAAAAAATCTAATATATTTGAAATAAAAGCCAGTATTGCATGAAGTTCGACGGGCCCTTATTTAAGGCGCCGAGCGTAATGCTTTTAACCAATCTGTTGTGTGTTCGCCTTTCGCCTCACACCAATCTGGCTATTTTTTTTCAAAATAAAAGCAATGAAATTGTCAGTTAGATGGATACCATTTGCCTTATTAGTGTGTTGTTAGAATTATAGCAGCATTGAATAAGGTAGTGCAGTATTGATCTTCAAGCTCGCAAACTTGAATTAAATATATGTTGCCACTACCCGCACCAATCAATGATTGTTTAATTGTATTGTCTATATATATATATATATATATATATATATATATATATATATATATATGTATCCGTAGAAAGATGTAAACAGTTAATATTCGTGACATAGAAATCATGCAGCCGACAGCGCGTGCGACTGGCGGTTATTTTGCTATGTTGTTCGACAACTGTTGAAATAAAATGGGATTGGTGCTAAAGTACAACTAATTCAATGGATACAATAGGATAACAATTAATAAACGGCGAAATGATAAGATAATCCTAAAGTTAGTTATGGCATATTTAACTAATCACCCCTCGTCATCTGTAAGTTGATGGTAGTCCAAAGTGTTTACTCTTTTACTTGAGCGAGGTTGCTATTCTTGTACGTGCAACATTCGCTACCTACAATATTTTAGGGCTGTGTTCCAAATTGAGTCTCAAGATTTTTTTATGGCTCTTCCTTTCATTATTTTAGCTCTCAATTTAACTTCGACGAATCCTCTAATCTATCCTATCGATTTATTGCGATCACATATTGATACGCGTCTCCCGTTGATAAATCACTTGTCTTTAACATTTATTTAAATCGAGAGTGTTGGCTAGCGATAAACAGATATCTCATTATTTACATTGTCAGTCTACACTAAGGAATGCGTAATGTAGAAAAAACATTTCATTCAGTTCATCGGTTTTGCCCTTATTGGAAACTCTTCGAGTACTGTCTAGAAGTTTGCCGCGGACAAGGCTCGAACCTTGGCACGTATGCTGCGGAATTTGTGCTTCTAATCACTGAACCACCCTGCCGCACACTGCACACAATTTACAGTTATAATCTAATTTATGCTTTTGGCTAGACTTTCATTCAGATGGAGCATATGTGACATCTCTTTAGACATAAATTTCCAACTAGCCACTACCAATCTGTCCTTATGGAACAGACACCACGCTAATTGGAGAAGAGCTATTGAATTGAACATTTAGACAATTAAACTATCATCTGTTGCGTTGGTGATGGCCGCAGTTATTTAAATCGTATAATTTTCGTACTCAAATAATGTTCATATATGAACGTTAAGATGAACCATTCGTCTTTATTATCATTACTTGCGGTGTGGAAAAACATTTATCTGATTATGAACAAGGCAGTTCGAAACTATTAACTTCTGATACTTTTGCATTTTCTATGTCGTTTTCGGATTGTTGCGTATTTTAAGTCTACGCACATAATTTCAATAATGTAATGGATATTTCGTGATTTTTATGTGGAAAAATTATATCATAATGAAAATAATGTTTAAATTGCACTTTCATTTCATATTGAATATGCTAAATTCCAAGGTTCTTAAAAAGGCTTATTCATAGCTCAGCATATAATAAAATGGATAAACATCTATTCTGTTTTGCTAACTTTTTGATTACTTACGCGGGCCCGATTTAAACTCTGTTTTATTTAAATGGTTTAATGTTTAGTGCGACAGAATTTTGCACAATTACCTTATCCATATATTTAAGCAAGGTTAATTCATTAGATGTTTACATTTTCACCAGGAATTTTTTATGCTCATTTCTGAGTTTTATTCATAACATTCCGCCTAACACATCAAATATAGCCAATTAATAAAATACTAGTAATAATTCGTTTAAATTACTTTAGTTATTCTTAAATGTAGGTCCCATAACAATTAATAGTTTCACTGTACAGACGTGCGTCATGTGTGCCTGTAAGCCTATTTGTTTAGATTTTAGACTTCCGTTATATATAATCGCCTGCATGTACGTTTACATAAGTGAAACTACAATGATCTCATAACAATTAATGGCATTCGTGATGATGATGTTGATAATGAATGATGCTTCACTAAATAAGCACGTGTCATTTATGTTTATATGCGTGTGTATATACCTGTACCAAATTCAGTCAAATTTAATTAGTTATACGTGTACGTATACCTTAGTGAGACTACATGGGTTGCATAGCATTATTGATGCTTCACTAGATAAGTGTGCGTTATGTATGTGTGGTTGCTTATGCAACGTTTTCTACAGGATACACTTTGGACACGACTGTATCTCGTTTTATGGAAGTACTACCATTTGCTTGATTCGCTTCACCATTAGAAATCATATTATTGATCATTATTTTCAGTGCCTCTGGTAAATTATAAGTTTGGCATTCTATACATCTTAGTATGTAGATTTATATTATTTATTAATTTATACATACTCTAATTAAAATCAGACTGACTCATCAGAAATGTGGCTCATCCTTTATCATTTTTCAAGCATAACATTGTTTTTTATTAACTATTTTCTGAGACGACTTCATACTCAGGTGTATATTTAACGTTTTTGTGTGTTAATATGATTGTGTCTATTTTTAATTCAAGTTCAACTTGATCTTTATCTGAAAATAATTGCAGCTTTTTTGTGGTCTCGCTAATCATCTTATTTCCTGATGGTCTCTCTGTCTTCATAGCCGTGTTCAAACCACTATTAAGCAATTCCAATTAATTGTCGTCAAATTTCTTTTTTTAATGTGTTACATGATTAAGGTTAGTTAAAAAAATTCAACCACCAGTAGGCTTATAAAGGCACAGATTATCCAATTTGTATCATGCCTTTTTCTAATTTTCCTTTTAAACTCTGTTGTTCGCGATATCAGTAAAATTCTCTATAAATTTCAAATCATTGGCGTACAGAATGATAAGTAACTTCGAACTTATTTAGGTTTTCTCACTTATCAGTTTAAATTTGCATCTCTTTAAATCATGTACCAAATTAAGTGTTATATTTAAACAAATATCACGTTTGTGAGACATATTATAGGCGTTTAAAAGAGACTAAACTTCAACTCCAATATAGTCAGGAATAATAATAATGTTTCAAACATGGTTTGATAAAGGAAATATTAGCCACACGCCTTACCAATTTTTTTTATATTCCTCTACTCTTGCCTGAACTGGGCGCGTAGTTCCATCCACGTACATGGGAATACAATCTTCCCATGGGATTGCATAAACTCCTGATGCGCCTAAGAATTACTGGGCCCTTGTTGTACCCAACAAGGTGTTTGCATCCACTGTTTTCAATTTGACTTAAAATATTTTAGCTTCCGGTTTTGGTAGCCTCTTCCAACAAGAATCACCTCCTACAAACAATTTGACAATCATTAAATCAAATTAAATTTACGACGTTACTCAATGATTGCTATATTGTTTATGGATCTGCTTCCCATTGAAATAGGCCTCCGAAACCGGAAGCCTAAATATACGAAATAATATTGAAGGTTGCTGATGCAAACACCGTGTTGAGAATAGCACGGCCCAGGTAATTAATCTATTCCATGTTGCACAACATACTTCGTATATATTATCAATCGTATGTAAATATGGACATATTTGTGGATCTGATCTCGCACATCATGCCTATTTTGTTTACTGTCTACTTTTGTTAAGCTTAAATTTCCGATACTCGTTTCAGAATGTTTTTCTCACCAGTCCACTCATAATCTCAATATAATCAAGTAATAAAACAAGTTGAAAATTTCGATTAAATCACCTGGTAAGAGTGAATTAAAAATATTTGTAACCGTATGCATGGGGTTGTAACCATGCTCCCAATTAAGGTAAGAAGAGAGGGAACATAGAGCTGCATGCAAATATTTGCCTGGTAATTGATCGGGTCCTGCAGGTCATACAATAGTGACAAGACATACAATTATCTGGGATGGATTCCGAAGCATATCAATATGCAATCGTCGTTGATAAATATGGTTGAGTAAAGAATCGATTGAAATTAATCAATTTAAGGATTATTCCTTGTCGCATCCTTCACAATATCATTTTTTATTTATTCTAATCTTACTGTATCTATTAACTTAAGCCCCCTAAAGAGATTACCACCTACGAATGGACTTTTATTTTAAATATAAACCTTACTTACATTATTATAATGATCTACATTTAATACACAACCTTGTCACTTTTCCTGTCGCGGCAGGATGGCTCAGTGGTTATAGCACCAGATTGCGCAGCAGACGTGCCCAGGTTCGAGTCCTGTCCGCGGCAAATTCTGGCCAGTACATGATGAGTTCCCCATAAGAACGAAACCGGTCTACTGGATGAATTACCTTTTCTACACTATACAATTCTTAGTTTATACTAACATATGTAAGTAATTAATGGGTCAGGTGTTTATATCAAGACCGCAACCTTGATTATAAGAATCCAACAACATTTACCGCAAAAAATGATTAAAAAAAGGCTTGGCACCGTCAGGAAAATCAGATTTCTTGGATCATATATTGGAAACGGGGCACCTAGTCAATTTGACCAAATTCTCAATTCTACATAAAGGAAATTCAGAAAAATTATTATATATTTATGAAGCCCTTTATATAAAACAACAAACACTTGGCCTAAACTTTTAAAAGTTTCATCAACATGATATTCTAATCACCAGGCTTCGAATAACAAATTTTAACAAAAATTTACTAGTATCCAGGCAAGACTGGACAGGCCTTCGACCAGACTCAACAAACACTCGATCATATTGGCAACAAACTGTATAGGAAAAAACAGCTGCACATACGGTGGCAGAAATTTCGAAACAATATGCGCATTCAGCACTGCAATCCGCACGTGCGCTGTTACCAAGTGTAGAAAACAAAATTGCGCAACAAAGTAAAACGAAAGACTCCACTCGCATAAATAATACTTGTACAGGTAACAACTAACAATGCGAAAATGTGGTTAACTCTCTAGCCATCAGTACATGAATGAACAGATCTCAGACATCTCTTTGCAATACTGCAAGAAGAACCTTTAAATGCAAACAGGCACACACACACACACACACAAACACACACACAAAAAAAATGCATATACATTTACTAATCAGATAAAACAAGAAATAGAAGTTAAACCGAGTCAGATTTGTTGCCACCCACATAATCAAATGAAAACCAAGAATTTATATAAACGGAAGATTTTAAAGTGAAATTAAGTATTCTCGAAACAGATGGCCATTATCCACTTTGTTATCAATGTTTTTTCTTTCTAATTAGAGATATACTGGGTTATATTCGATGACAATAGGCATAATATATATATATATATATATATATATATATATTATATATATATATATATATATATATATATATGACGCAAGCTTATTTAGTGAAACATTTTTAATCTTTTTGTATCTACCAGTAAGTATAAATGAATCCGTTTCGATTTTGGTTTTAAATCTGTCCATATTTGAAGTTATGAGCAGACTTGAAGAAAGCATTTGAAAATGTTTCACAAAATCTAGGTCGAATTGGGAGACAGTGAATGAATTACATTTATTTAAACAAAGGTTGCATGTTATATAGAAATAAAAATCCAGTCATATACCTTTTTTTCAGATTAAAGTAAGCCTTCTATAAGGCAGCCGAAGTAATTCATCCAATAAACCAGTTTCGTCCTTCTTGAGAACTCTTCAAGTTCTATTAAGAATTTTACCGGGGACAGCACTGAAACCTGGGCACAACTGCTTCGGAGTCTGTGACTCACCACTAGGCCACACTGCCGCGCGCTACACAAAATTCAATAATGAACTGGCTAATGTTTTCTTGTTGTATTGAGGGCCACTGATTCCGAAGAAGACTTGCCCAGTTTCGGACCCTGTCCGCGAAAAATATGGTCAGTACTATTTTCAAAGTACCTAATTGGTACGAAACACGTCTACTGGATGAAATTCTTTTTCTTAATTATGAAATGCGTAGTTTATACTGACAAATGTATATATAATGGGATTGAGGCTTATATCAATTTTACAACCTTAATTTAAATTATTTTTATCACAGCTCTTTAAAAGAATAACATTCTTCGAATAATGTCATTGCTCAACACACCGTCGCGTAGTACATTAATTAGTTTAAAATTGATATTTTTCTATGCTTATGATAAAAATACTTTGCATTTCATGAAGGCTTTTATTGTTAATGTAACTTTGGAATTTAAATATATCACTAATTCTCTGTATATTGGATGATTAGTGGTTCTGTTTTTTAACAGACATATTAGTACCAACTACCAGTTTATTTTATTTGTACGCTTCGTTCTTTTTGGAAATTATTACTTCCAAGCGTACTTACATTAGATTCATTTTTAGGATGCTGTTTTATTCCTATTTATTAAATAGTCGTTTGTTGAAAGTAAACTGGGCCTCTATTTTTCACTTTTTTTCAACTACTTGTACCTAGTGCTAATACAAATAGAATTGTTACCAATAATACTGCCAATAATAATGTTAATACTACGACTAAGGAGAATTCATTCAGCTTAGTATAATGATGACTCAAAAACGTACATTAATTACAGGTGGCACTATTCGTTACAACTTATGATGAATTTAGCGAATCCTTCGTTATCATATTTATGGGATATCATGCCGATGGTGAAAACTGTTATTTAAATCAATGTTGCGAGCTTGATATAAGCTCTAATCCCATTATTCATTCATTCTTCAGGTTGCAGTAAACATTGTGTGAGGTAGCAAAGTTAATCTATCTAGTAGAATACTTTTGTACTGATTGAGAATTTTTCAGTTATTGTCCATAATTTTGAAAAGGAAATTTCTCAAGTAGGTCGGCAAAGTTCTAGGCAGTACTTGAAAAAATTCAAATAACTACGAAACCAGTCTACAGGATGAACTACCTTTAATACCCTAAACGGTGCTTAGTTTATCCTGTAAAAAGTTTTTACTTTTAATGGGAATGGTGTTTGATTCAAGATTACAACCTTGATTTAAATAATTGTTATCACCGCCCGAGCAACCAATGTTCGTTTAATTTTAGGAATGTTCAATTCAATTACTCTTCCTCAAATAGCGTGGTGTTTGTTCTATAGGGAAAGATTGGTGGTGGTTAGTGGGAACTTCGGGTCAAAAGAGATGTTATATAGGATCCGCCTAACGGGAAGACCGACCAAAAACATGAGTTAGTATATAACGGGAAATTGTTGTAGCCTGCAGCAGCGTGGCTCAGTGGCTAGAGCGACACATTGCAAAGCAGACGTGCCCTGGTTTATGCCCAGTCCGCGGGATATTCTGGACAGTACTTGAAGAATTCCCAATAACAGCGAAACTGCTTTACAATCTTATAACGATTAGTTTATAATGACAAATGGATATATAACATTTATCAAACTCGTAACCTTGAATTAAATAATTATAATGAAGTAGGTCCTTATTCTACTTGTTTTCCATTTCCTTCAGTTCGAAATCCCTCATTTATGTTCACAGTTTAAAAGTTTTACGTTGATTCAGCTTCAATTATTATGGGGTGGAGAAATTGATTGTCGTGATTCATTTAACCGCCTTCCGATAAATAGCGATCTAATTTCTAATGTAACGTATATACTTATATTATCGCAGTATCGAAACTCAGTTTTAATGATTTTAGTAGTATACACCATTTATACATTTTTCAATAGTTAGGTTTTAAATTTATTAGATCTTTATACTGGGTGCCTCTACTAATTTAAGACTTTTCAATTTCGATAAAGGGTTCTTTTGACTAGACTCATTCAAAAACATATTTCTCGTTAAGCGTATCAATTGTTGAACGAGTACATTTAAATTGAGTCATCGAAACTGTGTTATTCTTTGACACAGTTCTGCTGTACTATTCTGACAAGCGCAAATCTGTTGCAATGGACTTAATTCGAATAATTGTTGCGTATTATTTGACCATCTGTCCCGCTACCACTTGCAGAAATTCCTGTCACATTTATTTCACTATCTTCTTTTTTGCTCACGTTGAGACAAAGATTCTTTTCTATATTTTCCATATCATAGATAGTGAATATGCTAGCAAATTGAAATGCCATTCGGCTACTGATGTAGAATAAAATCTAATGTATTATATATCAAAAATGGTTAATTTTGCATCGATAATCATGTTATATGATACGTTCTAATGTGATGGCTATGCAATCATTTTTTCTAGAACAATTCTTTTTATTTGGCAGAACTAGACATTGAAACATATATATATATATATATATATATATATATATATATATATATATATATATATATATATATATATATATAATATAGATAGGAAACGACATTCATCAGCCAGACTAGATTTGTTTATCGGGTTTTTATCGAGTGGTTGCAGGAATTGCATTGTATATGGCCCTGTCCTGCAAAACTTTCTTCTACGCGCACGATATGCAAATTTTATGATATATATATATATATATATATATATATATATATATATATATATAATTTATGTTGATGTTGTCCGCTGCCATTGAGTATTATATAGCATAATTTAGTAGGAAAAGGAAAGATTGAATAATTATTAAAATCAAGTAAACTCAAATCCCCTTATTGACATACCAGTGCGTTAAATCATATTTGCGAGCTTCAAGTAAACACCAATTCCATTGAGGATGATCATAGAAGGACGAAATGCGTCAGTGCGTTGCAACTGGCGGTAGTTTGGCTCTGTTGTTCGATGACTGGTTAAATACAATGGAATTGGCGTTTACTTCAAGCTCGCAAACTTGATTTTAATAATGTTTGTTTTACATTGAATAATCTCAAACATAACTTTGTTTTAGAGTATGAATGACCACTAAATGCTCTCAGACGCACACCAATACAAACTTACAAATCACCACGCAACTAGCTAAAAAGTAGTTGTATGGCTACTGAAAATATATACAAGTGAAATTGAAAATCAGAACAGTTCTCATTTACTTAATTAAATGAAGGCCCAAAATGGATGTAATCGAATGACAATATCAGGTTTAAGATAATTGTCATCATCGTAGTATGTGTGATTATTATCCTGAGGAAGGTACTTCAAATGAGGTACCGACACGTTGCCAATCAACCAAGATTTGATCGTACCTCATTTCCAGTGCTTATTACGAATGATGTGAAGTGAGGGGACGAATTAGCACTCAGCCACAACATAGACGAATGCAATGCTTACTTGTAAATGGAGATCAATCGGATCTTTGTGGAACTGATTGTGCAAATCTACCACCCATGAAAGAAAACCGTGCATGGTCTAAATGTGATAGTAATTTTTCTGTTATGTGTTCTCGAAATATACTAACCATTATCCAAAATAAGCACACTTTCAATGTTTCAATTTTTCTCTATTTGCCTGAAAAAAGATATGTAGTTGACAGTATGCTATTTGCTTAGTGTTACTGGTATATCCCTGTGAATGAAGAGTTTGCAAAAAAATGAAGCTTGAACAGCATCACACGAGAAACATGGTAGGCTGCACTTTTGATGGTTTTCTAATGCCGATTTTTCTTATATTCGCACGTAATTAAGATATGTGTTCTAAAGCTAAATTTAACCAAAATTTTGAATTACTTCACATGAAGGACTATTACTCTAATTGATCCATGCATTCGGACATTGACTGACACCAGTTATCACATTTCCCGTTAATCGTGACGTTCTTCTATTAAATATATGATAGTTATATACTGTTTGTTTTTCGTACCTAATAGCAAATTAATTCAAATGGGACCACAAAGATATAAAAAATTCAGCATTAACGAAAGATATAATCTAATGCACACATTCGTTTCGTGTCGAAGGATGACTCATCAGTAGGACCCGTTACTCCGCCCTATACCTACTATATATTTGGTCAAGAAAAGTAGGACAAATGGACGGTACATTTATCTATACGAATGTGTTTTAAAGCAGTTTTCGACAATGCAATTTCAAAGAAAAATCGCTGTATATATTATATACACCCAACCAGTAAATGGCACCAACACAATTGTTTTCAGAATGCCGAGATTTTATCAGTTTCCAACAAAATTGATTTATGGATAGGCTAAATTTTACCTGTTACTACAGCACATCCATGTTCTAGACTTGATCGAAATGAGCAGAAATATAGCAGATCGTATTTTTGAAAGGCTCATATGAAGATTTTATTTTTATTCGCAAACAATTTAGATTCGTGTTTTATTATAAGTTCCTCATTGTTTCTGCCTATGTACTTATTTCTAAAATTCTTACTTTGATGGCATCCTTTTTTATTTTGCGTGTTGATTGGATTAACAAGTTGCCGAATGTAATAGTTTATGATATTATGCGCGAATGTAATTTGAGCTGGTATCGAAGTTTGTCACGCGCTATTTGTGCATTTTGCATTACAAAATTGTGTATTTTTACTTAAATATTAAAAGATAGATGAGTCTAAGAGAGTATTTCGGACTCCTTTATATGTAAATGCGAGAAAGCACCTCATTCTAACAGATTTGCTCTCACTGTGGTGAATATGCACCTACAAGCACGCATTCACAATTAATAGTTTTAATGGAAGTAAGTGGATATATTGAAAAATAAATATTCACAATTCAAGAACACTTCGAATGAACAGATTGAAATATGGCCTTCTCGACAATAATAGCACTTAAACTGAAATAAACAATAATTGATTGTGCGGGTGGCGGTAACAATTCTTTAAATCAAGTTTGAGAGCTTGAAGTAAACACCTATCCCATTGTATTTATCCAGTCGTCGAACAACATATCAAAACTACCTCAATTCGCAACGCACTGACGCGTTTCAATCTTCCTTGATCATCATCAGAGTAAGGCGGCAAACTAACTAGCGAGTATCAAACCGACTTGCATACATTGTACGTGACTGGAAATGTCGGCTGCACAATTTCTATGCAGTCAAGTACAAGGTATGCAAGACTTCCAGAGGTGAGAGCAGCGTATATAATTTTGCTTTCCATATATATGCAATGCGGTTTGATCCTCGCTAGTCAGTTTGCCGTCGTACCCTGATGATGATCATGGATGGTCGAAACGCGTCAGTGCGTTGCGACTGGCGGTAGTTTAGTTGTGTTGTTCGACGACTGATTAAATACAATGGGATTGGTGTTTACTTCAAGCTCGCAAACTTTAAGTGAATGTTAGTGTATGTTTATAATTATTCATTAATAACGAATATAATGCAGGCGATTAGTTAACTGTGCATGTCCTCAAATACTACCGATCTTACGTTCTCTGTGGATTTTAATGGAGACTCTTGACTACTTGGACGTGGCTGACGGCCACAAGAACATCTGAAATCAGCTTTTCAATTCGCAGATGTAGGCACTAATGGCGATGTCATGCTGAGTTGCTGTTAGTCTAAGAAGGGCAGCGCGTCTGTCCTCAACTAGCATCTGCAACTGTCCGAATTCTCATGCGATCTGTAAACTCACGAACAACTGAATGAAAGAGACGGAATTAATTGACATATATAGCTTTATATAGGCTTGGCTTGAGGTTACCATCCAATCAGAATTGTTTTCAATGCTTGAATAATTAAACACTGTCGTCAATTTAAATTTCGCAAAATTATTTCTATTAAATTTGAAGGATTTCATAGGATTTCAAGTGTCTGCCAACGAATAGATAGGATCAAGACGGCAACCTTGATTATAATAATTGTTATCACCACCCGCGCAACCAATGTTCGTCTAATTATATGAATAGGTAAGATGACAATTTATGCTCTTAGTAAAACAGATTTATATTCAGACAGGTGAAGTGCATCAATAATCGCGAAGTCTCAATCACTATTTATAAATTCTGGAATTCAACACAAATAAAATTAATTTTTCCAGCCTAAGAATTGGTCCAATAATCAGTTTGAAAGATCATTTTCTTAACCATATGGGTTTGTAATACGAAATTTCATCAGCAGTTTGTAACGTTTCCAACGCAATACTCCGTCTCTCTGAAATAAGCTCTTCGAACTACAACCCAAAGTCAGTTTGATTCGCGATTTGCCCTCATTCGGCTACCGGCTAGGATGATTATAATAATTTGTCATAGAAAAACTAGTTTTGACGTACGCACTGCTATCAAAATATTAAAAAATTGACGTGTGTGATCGTAGCGATCCATTGATAAACGGTATAGAAGCTAGTTTGAAGTGAGCTAGGCCGGCTCAGGCAAATGGCGTAGAAAAAAACAACGAAAAGGTTGCTAAATCACATAGTATGCATTTAACCAGCATTTGAGTTTTATTTATTTGACATAGGATAAATGTGCATCATAGGCATTTTTGGTACCATTTTCAATTTTTTTACCGTATTTCGTTCTGGCATTTTCAATCTGGTTTAAATGTATTTCGTCTAGTAGTCTCGGTATAAATACTTGTCGCGTATTCAGACTGCTCTACATATTTCGGATTTGACCGCATTTTGCTTGTGCGGGACAATTGGTAGCACTCATAGGTCGGTAAAATCTTGAACTTCCTTCATCTTCAGATTATGTAATTTTTGGCCTCAATTGATGGGTTCTCACTTGTCCCTTCTTCTTTAAGCCTTCAATTAGCTGATTGTTTGAAAATGACGTTGGATCATGATTTTCC
>JAQBSW010010009.1:0-26129 GCA_029291075.1 Eudiplozoon nipponicum | reverse complement strand
AAACGTGAATAGAGTGCAAAATAAAATAATACCCACAAGAATGCGTGCATTGCCTCTAGTTTAAAGTCAATGCCAAAAACATTCGATTTCCTATCGCATAGTTCAGGCTGTACTCTGTTTATCCACAGAGATTTATATGTGGATAACTTTCTTCTTATAATGCATCTAGTACTTATCTGAAACGCAACGTCTGCAGAACATACGTTTATTGATAAATTGCATTTAATATCACATTATTTGCCGATTCTCTTTATTTTGCTTAATTGCTCGAATCAAAGAACATTGCAGCTAATACGCCTGTTGCAAATCAAATGGTGGATACACGCTGAATTTGTGCAAAATTTAAAAGTCTTGCACATTTGTTTTCCAGACGTGACATTTAAGATACTTACTGGATCCACTAACAGAAATGAGTTAACTAAATATGAAGCTCTCTGGATAAATATAATACAGATTGATATATGCGAGGAAAACGAACATGCTCAGGCAGAAAACTTGAACTGGATGTGCTTTACGCAATTGATTTGTTGTTTCTTTATATCACGCTTTCTTCACATTTATTTTTTTGTTTTTTTTTGCCTTTTTATTTTTGTAAATGGAAAGTTTAATATGAATTTTATTAAAGATCATATTACAAAACAATTTTCGAATAGCCGAATGAATTTTTGACGGTGAAATGCAGAAGGCAAAGAACTTTATTATAGAAAAAATATTATAATCCTTGTTTTAAGCAATGAAATTTCCCATAAGATTTAGTGTACAGATTGCGCAAGTCCAAATTACAGGTCATTGAAGTAATCTCACTATGTCGGCGTATTTAATGATTGCACATTTTAAAGGAGATGAAACAGTGTTGCAGGAAAGAATCGTTGGTGTATCTTGTACAATGGACCAGTTAAGTCGTTTTGCAATAGTTAGATTTCTGATGTTTTTGCCAGCTATTTTGGAGTATCTCAAAACACTAATATTGAAGAAATTAGAAAACGATTAGAAACGAGAAGTTTTTTATACTTTGATATCAACTCATAGATAAACATTGGCTTGACCTATCACAAATACAAATCGATTGGATAAAAATGGAGGCATTATCGATGTGGCGAAAGTATGGAATTCATCCTCCATATAAAATCGATATTGATTTTAAAAGTACCATTTAAACATACAAGTTTTGATCATATAAACATGTAAAATAGCTAAATACACAATACAGCATGCATTGATAAATCAAAATTTAAATGTGCCTCAAGATCTAAACAGAAATAAAGACTTTAAAATACTTCGCGCTGATGCTGGCTAGGGCTTTGTTATTGTCGACAAATAAGACTGTACACAATCAATAACATATAGAATGACGAGAAGAAATTCACGTGTTTGAAACCTTCATAAGATGATATATAAAAATTTGAGTGAGAAATAATAAGTGAAAATAAAATGTTAACCGATGCCGTTTAGTTGTTAATGATGCTTCACAGAAGCTCAAAAAAGTTAGATAATAGAGGCCAACCTTGCATGGACTACCAGAAACACAAAAACGTTATTCTTTAATGCCAATGTTACCAATAGTCATTTCTCCGTTCAGGAATTGATAAAATATTTAGTCCGTATAGTGAAACCATTGCGCAAACTTCCAGTTAATTATTTTGTCGCCGATTCATTTGAGTTTGTTTACAGAATTCGGCATTAGAATCAGCTTTATTTAAAACCAAACCATATATTATCAAAAAATGTGATACGCAGATAAAAATTCGTTCATTATAAAAGAATTTTACATCAGATAAATATTTTCTATAGAACGTGGATTAATGATTTATTCCTAAAATTTAGGTGTAGAATAAATTTATATTCGGATAATTATGCACGATGTAATATGAAGTAATGTGTTATTCTCCCAATAAATACATTAATTTTTAGTCAATAATATTAATGATAATAGCAGAAAAATTAATAATAATAATAATATATAATATAATAATATAATATATAATATATATTATATAATATATATTATATGATACAAACCACATTTGATCGGCCCCTTTGTTTAACCACGAATACGAATCATTATAATCAAAGTTCAAAATAGCATTAGGATCGCAGTTTTTTCAAATTTTAGTACTTAATTTGAAAAAAAATTATAGGAATTCTTTTCTATAAGCTCTATTGGTAATTGAATTTCAATTTAATATATTTCCGAAAAATGAAAAATTTCCGACAAGTCTTCCCACCAAGAACGAAATGAATACCAATTTTTTAGACCTAGTCCATGCTCCACTAATCTTCTATATTTGGTTCGTATAAGTACCCATTCATTGATTCATATGGAATACTTTCATAAAATAGCACAGCCTTCTAAAAATAAGCTTTGGAGTGATAGGAATTGCAGTAAGCTAGAATATATGGTGCAGGAGAGCGGACTATTGTGTTTAATATTGTTCCTTTATACAGCATGTGTTCTGTTTGGCAAACATATTTTCATTGGATTCCAAGTAGCAAATGTGCATTCTAAGATTAAGACAATGGGTGTATATTAAACAGTAATATTACGTGTGTTCATTTCATAGCACAACGAACAATTCATTCGATTTGTCTCTCATCAAAACCTGCAGACTGAATGATTGGACCTAAATTCTTGACTTCTTGTTAGAGTTTGATTTTAAAAGCAGCAAAAATTAAAACGTAATGGAAATAAGTATAGTTAAATTCCGCCCAAGGATAAATTTTTAACGCTCAAAATGATTCAGTATTATTGTTCAATTATACTTAAAAATGAAGGACTAGTTTTATTAGCCAATAATGATAGGCATTCGTTGGACTTAATGACCATTGTTAGAATGATAAGTTGTATTGTACCATCATTTAATATTTTATTAAACAGTACTGAGCGAATACAAAAAGTTTAAAGACAATTGAATTAATTTATGAAGCGATATACCATGATGATCTTTTTGCCTTTCAGATTTTACTTTTAACATTAATTTTGTTATTGGTCCCCAAAAAATTTAAAAAAATGATTTGTGGTTATCCGGAAGATCAGAAATCTTTATATGACTTTCCTTCTGGGCATAAAAAATTAAATTAATAAGCACTATCTATAACTAAAAAAAATCTCTATCCGATAGTATCTATTTTACTTGCTATTTCTATTTACTGTAATCATTCGGAAATTTGTACCTTAACAAATCAAACTACGGAAGTAATAATGAATTAATTTCATTATCAGTCAAATGAAATCTCCTTCTTTAATTATGTTAATTATACTAAATTTTACAATAATTTAGCGTTTAATTTTTAATGACCACAATCTTCTATCCATCTTTTTCGGTATAGTCTCAGTAAAACTACGGTTATGAATTGATTAAGAAGATATGTAGATAAAAAAGAGACAAGGTCATTATTTACTATAATCAAGGTTGCGAATTTGATATAAACACCTGACACAATAAGTACATAAATTTGGCAGTATAAACTAAAATTGTATAGTGTAGACAAGACAATTAAGGTGTTTATATGAATTGCCTTCTCTATACTATACAATTTTTTGTTTGTACTGACAAATGTGTGTACTTATTGGATCAGGTGTTTATATCAAGTTTGCAAACTTGATTATAGTAGATGTTACCACCGCCCGCGCAACCAATGTTCATTTAATTATAGACAAGATCATTATTGTTCATGTTATAAAAATAGTGATAACGAAACGATTCTCCTAACTTTCCGAAAAGCTTCAGGTTCAGTCTGGAGTACATATTATGTGCGATTATATATGTGCCATTATGAACCTATGGAAAGATGTTACCATTTTAATAAATTTAAATTAAATAAAGTCCTCGTAACCGTGCCAAAGAACTTATTAACTCGCTGCATTAACTTGATGTAAGCATTCTAAATCTCCACTTGGTTTATTCATAACTTACATTTGATCGTGATTAGACAATAGGTTAGATATTTCTGAAAAATGGTGTTTGTTACGATCTCCAGCGTTAATATTATATCCATGACCATCCAAAACAAGTAGGAAGGCAGTCGCAAAAAGTATATTATCGTTCAAGTTTGCATTCGCTGGTCTGTAAACCGTCGTTATTATTAAAGTGTCAATTTTATAGACAAAAAATCAACAAAAGCGTCGGCAACACATGTGTGTAGCAGTTTGGCATGATAGGTAAATTTGAAAAAAATAAGAAAAGCCTCGCCACATCTGCTAATTGACCTGTCTTAACAAATGAGGGAATAAATAAGCATTCCGAATTAATGATTCTCAATGTCTGCACTGCGCCATATTTCAGAGTAAATAATGCAATCTTAATACGTGTTCAGTAGCAAATAATACAGCGTTAAGTTTTTGATCAGAACACTTCTAAATTTTTCAAAAAACATTGAATAAATATTTTATGAATTATCTACGTGCAAATCCATATTTTGATCCATTACATCAAACTGACTGTTCTTCACAAATCCTTTTTTTGGTTTCGTGCAAAAGATTCTCAATGCTCCAATCTCAACTACTTCTTCAATGATATCCCGTTTTTCAAATACACTATTATGTCCCGATATAAATTACAGTCCCATTATAGACATACATTTTTCAGTAGATCGGCTCCATCCATATTGGGAATACTTCACGTTCTGTCCATAAATTTTCGTGGGCAGCTCGCGAACTTGGGTACGTCTGCTTCAGAATTCGTTACTCTAACCACTAACCTACCTTGCCGCACGCTATATACGCTTTACACACATATATATAGTGATTATTTGTTAACCTTCCTATTGGTGGCACATATATAGCACAATTTCCAACTAGCCTCCTTTAATCTCGCATTGTAGTATATACACTATTCCACTTGTGAAAGTTTTAGTGAATTAAACATTTATATAATTAAACGGATATTGGTTGCGTGGGAGATGATGACAATAATTTCAATCAAGGTTGCGTTCTTGATATAAACATCAGTCAAATTTGTCATTATAAACTAAGCATCTTTTTATGAAGGTAAGGCTGTCAGAAATTGATTACAATTCTTAATATCGGTGAAATCATAAGGTACTCTTTCGGTACACGGTCCTGGTTCAATATCTCGAAAAATGTTGTGTTGGTACCCTGTACACGTTTGGTATCTCAAAAATTATTGTGTTGTTACTCTCTACCGTCTCGATATGTATTATATATAGTCAGTTACATATGGAATCACTTTGCCTAAGAACTCTATTAAGTTAAATTTTTTGCTGGTTAAATACACATATGCATTGGAGATTTTACCGTCCAACTGTTCCACATTTCATGAACAAATACCTGCTTCAACTGATGAGTCGCCAATAGGCATGAGAATGGTGTGTAAATTAGATCATATTTTTCGTTCATTATAAAATTTGCATATATTTACGTATTACCTAATGCATAAATTGCAAAGCCCATGTATGCATTTTAAAGTCTATATTTTCTTTTCTTGTATAATTATAAATCTTGTGCTTTACCCATTAAATTATGTAAAGTAGAGTATGGACAAATGTTATGCGCTGGATTTTGGGTAATTTAAAATAACTAATGCTGAATTATTTAGGCGTTTGTTCTGAACTATTTGCCAATAACCATTTAATTTGAAGTATTTTTTATATGAATACTTGTAAGTAAGTGTTTTGCGAAAGATTTTTCTCTAGAGCTATATTTTTAGTTTAAACATATATCGTGTTATGATATGACAGAAGTTTGATGTAAAAATTGTCAAATTTTTACGTTGAAACAAAATGATTTACAATTAAATACGCATATTTTTAAAGCCCAGTAAAGTTTAATCTGTTTCCGCTTCAGATTAACATCTAGTAAAAGAAAGCAAATTAAATTGAGGAGTACATCGATATTAGTGAACATCTGAAATTAGCTGAGATGGTGATAATGCTGAAATAAATAATGTGTTTAGAAAATTAAGTTTAAAACTCAAAAATATATTTATATATGAATTTGCGAAATAAAAAAAACATTTGTGTTGCTAAAGAGATTAAACTAGGTAAAATACATATAAGAATTCAGTTTCTTACACTAATATGTATTAAGAATATAAATTTTGACAGTTTAAACAAACATTGTATTATGTGTCAAAGGCAATTTGGCCTGTATACAACTTCAATCTCTATTGGGAATTCTTCAAGTACGGCTAAAATGTTGCCGCGGATGGAACTCAAAACGCGGCATATTTGTTTTGTATTCAGGAACTTTATTCACTGAGCCGATTTTAACACATATAAAACTCTACTTGACGTCATCTACCAAATTTAAATGCTGATGTAATTATGGCAAATGTTGCCACAAGTTGTGTTTTCCTGTAAGTATGATGTCAACCCAGAAGATGGGACAGGAAATGAAGTTCCGATATTTCGGAAATAGTTTGGAAGATTTTGTTCGAACGTCATTAGCAGACAATCAGCTGATGGAGAGCTTCAAAATGAAGGGACAAATGAGAACCCATCAATCAAGGCCAAACATCGGTGCACCTGGAAATGTAAAGGACTCAAGATTTACCGATCTACCAAATTAAGAGGTTTAGTTAATTTTATTTCAGATGCAACCAATTTAGGATCTTTCAAGACAGGAAATTCTAACTGCCCAACCCCGGATTTTAATCATACATTGGACACCATGACATTTTTGGAATTTATATTGAACTGAATTCTAATGACAGGATTTTAATTATTTATATTGTGTTCTTTTTAAACTAAACAATACGTCGGTTAGCTAAGGAAGTTTATCCAGGAACCCGATTTCAAACTTATTGGCAACTTTTAAAGTACCGTCCGCAATTTGTCATATTTGATTCGAGTAGGGAAATCTATCCACTGTGCTACCTGTGCCACATTCAACACACAATTTGAAGTCATTTACGGACGTTTTTTGTCTTTTGTTATCCTTTTGCTATAGTTTTAACCTATTTTGAATCTGTAAAACATAAACAATAAATAACCACTACCGATCAGTCATTTTTGAACATATATCATACAGTGTTTGAATTTAGATTGAATTGCATTTACTACCTGATGAAAAATTTAGTTTAACCTGACAAAAATATATATAAAAAAACATTCACCAGAAAATCCGGCTCTTATTGACCTGTCGCCTACAAGCACGAAACGAATGTGCACGAGATTATATTTATTTTATTTATCCTTCTGGCCCTAATTGAACTAATCTGTTACTAGGTGCGCAACACCTAATATATAATTGAATATATATTAGTTCTCCGCCACAAGCAGTATCTAACAGATATATATGTAATTTAATGATGTCTTGATTACCGCGAATTATGATTACTGATGTCGATCAAGGCCAGAGTGTATTGATTTACCGGAATAACATGTGTGCAGAAATTGTAGTAATTCTCAATTTTGGTAAACTATAGCATAAATTGAAATAAAACGTGTTAGTACCACGTACCTTTTCAGTACTGTAATATTGGTATTGGGTACTAACACAATAGCCATAGTGTTGGCAAACTTTACAGACTCGGAATATATATATATATATATATATATATATATATATATATATATATATATATATTATAGAGGAGTTATGCTGAAGTCGCATTGTCGAGACTTTATATGATGTTAGCTTCGCTACTGCAAGTTTACACATTCGTCTAGGAGATTGTAACATCATTTATTCCCACATTCCTCATACCGGCTCCTACTGATGAGTTGCCAGTAAACACGAAACGGATGTGCACGAGATTATACTTTCCGTTCGTGCTGTCCAATTTGTTACTAGGTGCGCAAAACCTAATAAATAATGGCATACATGTTCTTTCTGTGTAATAAGCAGTACCTAAAATAGAAAAATGTAAACATGTAGAGTGTGAAATTGAGGAACAACCAGTCAATTGCTTGCATCACCTAAGGTTCAATGCCCGAACATGCTACTTATGCTTGCATAAATCCGGCTGAAATTTGTTTATCCGTAAAGCTTTGTATGTGGCTAATTCCTGTATTTTTGCATTTAATAATTATGGTATGTCCTACGTCTGCAGGACATGTGAGGTTTAAACGGTGTTGCGCAACTGCAGACGTTTATTCACCATTTGATTAAAAACAAGCGTTTAATTTGGAATGTTTTCTTAGCCGAGTAATTAACAATCTGGTCGATCGGCTTACTTAAGATGATTAACAACTCATGCATGTTTATTGGTAAATAATTGAGATAAATATGAGAAAAAACTGTTCTTGTATCTGATAAAGTTGTTTTTCTTTTTTTCACATGGAAAGGATATTATATAATTTTCTTAAATCTCTTGTCTATCCTTCTTTTATCTTTCCTTCCTTTCTTATATAAGCATTTTATTTTAATAATATTTTTATCAGGAACCCTGGCATTACTTTACTATATGTATTTGTATTACATCACCCGTTCCATAACCAATTATTTCAACTTGATCTATGAAATTTCGCATGATAAATTTAAAACAAATAGTCTGACGTGTGCAAAGCAAAATTTAAGATTGCACTACTGAATTTTACTTTGGTGAATGTTCACATGTATTCAATTATATTTAACTGAAAAAGTACCACCTACAGACAGACATACACACGCATGACGCACGCTTTTATTGTGAGACGACAGTATTAATTCTGAAATTATTGAGTCATAAGTATAAGTGAAGAGGTTTAAATGAAATTGCACACATATTCTATTAGTTTGTTTTTGCTTGGTAAGATAAACTGTAGACTGTAGAATGTACAAAATACAGCGAACCAAATAATTCACACCGAAAAAAGAAATTAGTTCCAATCGTGCTTTCGTAGAGACATGGGTCAGGCAAATAAACAAAAACAGGTATTGCAAATATTCACATATTTTCAGGCACGACCTCAAGGGTATCAGTGGCACTATTTTCTACACCGCCGTAGGAAGAATTATGTTAAACACTTTGACAAATTCATGTGGCAATATGTGTTATTTTACTTATTATTCACACTCGAAAATTTTGTATAATACAGGACACAGGTAAGATTTCTGCTAATCAATTTACAAAAATAATTATATTGATGAAAACACTACTGGAACAGTGCAATTATGGCCAATTTAAATTCATTTAAGAGATAAAGAGAAATACTTTGTATTTCTAAGCATAAATACTTTTGGAAAGTTTACTTCAAAACACGATCTTATCAACAATATTCATTTAAAAAAATTATATTTCTGATGTATTAAGTAATATAATTTTCAAAGTAATAAACGATAGATCATAGGCTTTGCATTAAACAATGTTAAATTTCAATGAAATTTCCGAAATGATATTAAATACCTAAAGTTGATGATCATGACTTAATGGAAATATTGCGCAACGAAATTGAAATTAAGGACAAATATTCTAACCTAAATGCCACTTGAACGTTATTACAATGGTATAAATATTGTTCTTCTATTTCTTTAAATCAAGTTTGTATTTAACCAGTCGTCAAACAACATAACAAAACTACCGCCAGCCACAACACATTTATTTTGATTTTATTTCTTTAAAAGAACTAAATTTTAATAGTTTTCTTGAGTTTTTCTTTAATTTTCGTAATGTTTATTGCTTATTCTACAAAACCTAGGCGGCCTGAATTAGATTTTTATTTAAACTGGTTGCATTTATATTCTAATAGCTCATAAATTGTTCAAAATTTTAAATTGTAAAAGAATAACCATGCGTATATAAAACTCTACTAATGGAGTATTGCCACAAAGGAATTTATCATTGAATCCATTATTATATAACGGTCCACGCATATTTATAGGGAAAACTATGCTGCCAGTTGATACTTTGCTTCACGATTTTGAATAATTTATTACATTTTTATGTTATCTTATCTAGAAATATTGGGATAATACGTTAATGATAGTTTTATTCACAACAAAAATCAAAAAAAATAATATATATCATGATATGCCTATACAACATTACAAGTTAGGATTTTATATTGCTTAACGATAATGGATTCAGGTCTTAATCGGTTGGATATTTAATTTAACAAATCAGATCCGTTAAATGCAATTTCGTGTTAAAGTGTTTTTTTACTGATACTTCATTAAATTGAGTCGTAATTATAGCTTGAATCAAATTAATATATATATATATATATATATATTTTCAAGGTTTCGTTTAGTAAAAAAATTTATGGGAAAACTAATTTGCAAGGAGCAAAAAAATGTCTAAATTTAAAATTTCCTCAAACCTAAATATAAATGGAGTAATTACTTTAAAAATTCATCTATGCAATCTTACAATTACAACGAACGCCATAAGATGACATTATGTTACAATGTACAAAATGTATCCTCTTTAAGGTGTATTGTAATATTGTTTCTTACCTAGCTTTCCAGTTCACAGCATAATAAATGTCCGAAATGATTAAAAGAAGAAACATATGTTGCTAAAGTTTGAACTAAGATGTCCTCCTGATGCGCTTCGTATATTTTTAGTTTGGCTTATATTTGAGATGATCAAAATTTGAAAAATTAAATAAACTTCTTATGACTTATTTATTTGTTATATTGACAGTATTTGCGCGTTAATTTTAATAATATAATTTTATCGTGTGTAGTTTTCATCTTTATGCAAACTCTGATAATTGTTTGACATAACTTTACCTATGTGTTTCAGCACTGAATATGTAAATGTATAAATCATAAAAAAATAAATGAATTTTGCTTGGCACATTTTGACGATGAAACAAAAATAGTGAATAATATACAATCATATGATTTTACATAATTAAACATTATGCAGCAAACATTCTGTGATAAATTTCATAGTATAAACAAATCATTGTATAAATTAGTAATTGTTATTTATCCAGTAGACGCATTACGTGCATATTTGTTGCTCTCTAGAATTTTTGCCGTGGACTAAACTTGAAAAGTTTCTCAAAAAATACGAAATATTTGTACTGGATGAATTTCCTTTTTTATTTTATAAAATGCATATTTTAAACTGACAAATCTATATCTAACAGGATTAGTGCTTCTATCAATCTACCAATCGTGATTTAAACAATTTTTATTATCGCCCGGGGCTTCGATGATTGTCAAACCTAGCATAGATCTTATTTTTATTATTTAAATTATGGCATATTACCCCATCATAATTTGTGTTAACAAATAGTAATCAATAATTTTTCTTGGTTTTTTCAATAAACAAATTAAATATATTATCTGAATCAAACTCAAGTGAAAATTTGTTTTAAGCTACATGCGAAATCTTCTTGGGTTACTAACAGCGCAATCATAGGTTACCATAAAATTTAAAAAAAACTAAAAGCAACTTCTTTTAAATAGAACATCCGTGGACTTACCGTTCAGCATTTGTCAGATTTCTTGCTTCTTGCATTATCATGTAGAGCAGTTCGGTTAAATCTGCCATACTGCTGAAAATATTTCTAGCAACACGCAACATTTTCTGAATAAAAAATATTGAAAATATTAACTTTTTCAGTACTTATTTAATTATGTACAAAAAAATTAGTTATATTTCTTAATATGCATATTTATCTCTATTAATGTTTCTTTAACATATTTGTTTTTTTAAACTCAAGATTCAGCATATATGATTTAAGCTCATTGTAAATTTAAAAAAGGTTTGTAAATATGATAAGCTTCTTTTGAACAATTTGGTTTTATTTGGATATGGACTTTTATAAAATGTACAATAACGTTTCAACGCGAAAATCTAACACACAGTTTTATCAGATGAAAAATATTTGTAAATGATGAATGGCAAGTTTGTACATTAATCTATTTATTTAATTTTGATAAATTATATAAATTTAGTTTACATTATATATCAAATTATGATTAGAAGTAATATTATTAATTACAGAGTTTTATTTTATCTTTATATTTAACGTTAGTCTTACAATACAGAAAAGAAACAACGTAAACAGAACTGATTAGAGATTGTGAGCTCAGTTATACCAAGCCACTGTGTCGATCCAGAACGTATAATATGGAGAATATCATTAAAACGTAAAGGTAAAGACAATGGACATCCATTTTTTCCCCTATGGTATAGAAAAAAACGAAATGGTTTGAATAACAAGTAAGGTATTAAAAATATTTACGTTATAACTTCCTACAAATTTAAAATCATATAGTTCTTTACAATAACTAAAAGACTAAAAAATACAAAATAGGAAATTGATATGAAAGTCAGACAGTGTCCATAAAGAAGGTCAGTTTTCCAAACTTTATTGCACTGTTTATCAGACATGTATTGATTGAGCATTTGCAAAAACCAAAAGTGAACATGAGCTCGAAATGCACGAGGTATTTTGTTTTAACAAAATATACCTCTATGTAACTGAATAAAAACTGAACGCGACGAAATATGCACGGATGGGCCATAGAAAACTATTAAACTTCTTATAATTGCCTATTAAAAGGCTAATTAATTTGTCGCAATTAAAAAATAAAGCAATTTTTGTATAAACGGAAAGTCAAAAAAATAAAGACTTTCAGTATTCTATGATTCATCTATCGATAATGATTTGTTGTTAAGATTAACTCAGCATACTGTTCAAATTTGGAAAGAGAGTAAATTCATTTTGTGCATAATCTGAACCGCGATAATACTTTAGCCACGTGGAGTAATTAGTCTTCATTATAATCAAAGAATAATTGAATTCTATTTAATTTGCAGGTCTTGATTTTCTAATGGGTCCATCATTTCAACTTATTTTTATATTTATATATGGATATTCGCTACATTAAAATAAATAATAGAAAATTTACCAAAAACGGGTTTTAAATTACTAGGAAGATATAACATATATTTAATGACCGATAAATTCTATAATCAAGAGAAACATTTTATTTTTACGCCAAGACATAGTTTAACTTCCATATTTGCTATGAAACGTTTTTCTATCGTATTCAAATTATATGTATACAAATGATTAAATATAACACAATTTATAGATATACTATATAGGATATAGAATTTAAGCACACTGAAAATTAAGCAAATATAAATAATAATTTATTTTTATTTTATAATCAACAAAAAACTCTTTGAAAATACTTTATCAGCTATAAATTCCATGCAAAAATGCACAATGCATTAATTTATTCACGTCTCCTTTGTTTAATCAAGGCAATAAGAGTATTAATTTATTTGAATAGAATTGGAAAGCACCACTATATGTTTCATCCGTCGCATAACAATTAAACTAACGTTAATTACATGTAATGACTCTTTTACCTATAGTTCTAACCTCTTACTTCCATCCGTTCTCAAAAACACACAATGCCACCTGGGAAAGCGGTATTGAATTGGAAAAAAAATATTCCAGGATTTTATGAGGTGCAAGTTGCGATTATAAACTAAACAGTGCAAAAGTTAGCAAATGCAATTCACTGTGTTGACCGGTTGCCTCTTGTCAATTACCTGCTAAAAGTACCATAACCTGGACTCCAACAATGGCGTATGTGCGTTAGAGACTGGCACACCTTCATTTCGCCAAAATAACCCGCACTAAGTGCAATTTCCAGTTTTATATCAAATTTTGCATTGGGTAATCTTTACGTCAAAATACTATTTCCACAGTTGGCAAGCTATCTGTACTATAATTACAGATGGAGTTGGCTAGCCTGAATCTAAGTCTGATAGGAATGTCACATACGCTGGACTAGAGAGAAACGATATAAACACCTATCCTATTATATATATATATATATATATATATATATATATATATATACATGCCAAGTATAAACTTAATATTTTATAACGTAGTGATTAAACGAAGTTTGGTTGCGCGATAGGTTGTAACATTTATGGAAATCAAATTAGCGAATTTGATTTAAACGCCTGTCTTATTATGTACATACATTTGTCGGTATAATCTAAGTATGGTATAGTGTCGAAAAGGCAACTCATTTAGAAGATTACTTTCATGTTTTTTTGGGAACTCATCACGTAGTATCCAGAATTTGTCGCAAAAAGTGATTGAACCTGGGCGTGGCTACTTCGCAATCTGTTGCTCTAACCATTGAGCCATCCTAATACAAAACTGCATTTGTATATAAGTTCTCAGCTCCAAAAAGTATCAAACTGTTATATATTTAATTGATCGATGTCAGGAGTACCACGGAATATGATAAGGGACATCGATCAAGGCCGGAGAGTATGGATTTGCTAGAGTAACAGATGTTCAGAAGTAGTTGTTGTTCTTAATTTTATTTAAATATAGAATATCCTAAATTCCGTTGTGCTAGTGCCATGTACCGACACGGTAAACATGGTGTTGGTACAAGTTATTGGCTTGGTATATGAATTATATATTATGAGTTGACTTATATGTCCTATTGTCGAAGACCTGAGAGCCGCCCTGCCGCATATGCTGCAATGGTAAGAGCACAGGTTTCCTAAGCTGACTTGCCCAAGTTGGTGTCCTGTTCGCGGCAAATTCTGGAAAGTACGCGATGAGTTCTCAATAAGGCCGAAACCAGTCTACAGGATATATTGCTTTTTATACATTATAAAATGCCTAGTTTATACTGACAAATATATGTACACAATGGATAGGTGTTTATATCAAGATCGTAATTAATTTAATTAAATTATTTATATGAAGTTGACTGAAATTTTGCTTTCACTTTATATTTATAGGTAATGGCACAGTTATACTCCGTACTATTAGTTAATTAAATGAATAATGGTTTTGAGCATAATACCGGTTAAGTCGCCGGTAAGCGTAAATCTATTTGCACTTAAGATCAATCAATATTTTCATATGAAATTTGGCATAGAATTCTCCGCCTCTATAAAATTCTTGTTATTCGACATGACAGAAATAATGCTTTATACCAATACGTTACCTCCCAGTAAACTTATTTAGTGTATATTTTATTAACCGATGTCATGATTAGCTCAAAATATCATGATTGATGTCGATCTACATCAGGGCAAAGGCTGTAGAAGAATATAATTTGCTCATAATTGTTACTATACTCAATTGACTGTAAAGTGGCATTTACAAGACAATGTATGATGCTGCCGCTCATATATGCTGTAGCGGTTAAATCCTGTCGAGCCACTATAAAGGGGGCTTAGCCGGGATCTATGCCGCTCGTTAACATAGCAGGATGATATCAAGCTGACGTCGGCTAATGCTGTGATTGCCGATGTATGCGATTTTATTAAATTGTAAAGAAACACTGGATTGCACTTGGCTGTTTTCGACGAGAAGAAATAAATCATATTTTACCCGATTTGTGCTGTGACTAATCTAGGATGAATTCTAATTTTTTTGTTTCCCGAATATATCTTTATATTTAGGCATCGTTTGGCGAATGCTATCTTTGGTTCACCAATCGACAAAAGTTTTACAAAACAAACCAATGAAGCAAGCGCGATATTTCCTCTATCCAAATCAATTAGAATTCAGTCTTTGTTAGCCACAAAAAAGTTCTAGTAACTCTGATAAATGCAGTTGCGCACTTTAAAAAACAATTTTAGTTCAGTCATTTGTTTGTGACATTTTACGTCAAATGCATACGATGGTGCTTCATGGGAAAATTCACAGAGTAATTTATCCGTGACCGGTGAAAATGAATTGCAGAAGGCTGTATTACCTGGGCGCGCCTTTGACGAGATGCAAGTGAGACAGAAAATTAATTTTCTTTAATTTTTTAATTATTTGAAACAAATATTTTTTTAATTGAAAGAAGTAGTAGTAGTCTCGTAACTTGTCCGATTAGAATTCTTTATTGGAATAGGGGCAAACGTTCTAGATCGATTTGGTTAATTGTAGCATCGCTAGTAGGAAATGGGACTGCAGTAGTCAGACGATGAGGGAGAATCGGCGATGTGTAAAGATGGAGCAATGCTTGGTGATTAAACATGCGTTGATTACTACAATGAAGGCTAAACGGGAATTATGAGGTGCCAACTTTGACATTGTGCAATATTGTAGCTTCAGTTATCGTTCCATCTTAAGCTTATTCGAGGATTTTATGTAGAAGAAGATTCTAAAAAAACACAATAGTTGATATCGTTATTGCGTTTGCGGAGTTGAAACGAATAAACAATCGCCAAGAATTGATGCTTCGATTTTTAAATGTGATACAGCAAAACTAAGGTTGGCATTGTACAATCAGGTAAAGAATGAAAGTTCTGCTTTGAGTTAAATTGATGACTATGTTTAAACGGGTTGCATCTCAAATCTGGTAGTTGATATTGGTATTTCTGTACACGCCAGAGGAAATCATAGTTTTTACGTCCAGAATTGACGAGAATAGTCTTCGTTGAAGCGAAAACTAAAGCAACAACTTGGTGGATGTCGATAGTATTTTGTAGGCGGCGCTGAATTGAATAAATTTCCTCTCAGAATTGAAAGCGAAACCTTGTTGTATTAGGAGCAACGACACGTTGGAGTATTATACTTCATGCTCGTCAATTATTAATTGTTGATCTGCAAAATGCATGTAGACTAAAAGGGCTAAACAAGATAGTGAACGAAGGTCAGCTATGTTTTTTAGAGTTACACGATTTAGCGTATCAGCCTTATCTAAGGTGGATGTTAAATTAGTACAGCTAGACAGGATTAATTTTAACCAAGTTTGCGATCTCGATTTAAATGTCCGACTCATTAAGTGCATACATTTTTCAGAATACATTAAATATTGTATAGTGGTAAAAAGGCAATTAATCCAGTAGACGAGTTTCGGCCTTATTGGAAACTCATCACGTATTGTCCAGAACTCGCCGCGGCCAGGACTGAACCTGGGCATGTCTGCTTTGGAATCTAATACTCTAACCGTCAGCCACCCTGCCGCACGAACTGAGATGGCTAGTTGGAACTAGCTAAAGGGATGCAATATAGACTCCAGATACAGTAAAGCTTAACTAACGAGCATTATTTAGTATATAAATGGAAAATTTGTGTGTTGTGCGGCAGTGTGGATGAGTGGTTAGAGTACTAGATTCTGAAACAGACATGCCCAGGTTGGTGTAAATGAAGAGTTCCGGTCTAACGGATGAATTTTCTTTTCTACACTATACAATGCTTAGTTTATATTCACTAATAAATATATAAAATGGGTCAGGTTTTAAAATCAAGATCGCAACCTTGATTAAAATTATTTATCACCGCCTGCACAACGAATCGTTGTTTAGCTATATATCGAGACAGGATGACTGCCTGGTTAAATCCGCGTATAGTAGTTCAGATAATTAGCTAACTGAATGTATGATAATTTAATTATATTCATGCAAATATATTCGGCCGTATTGTAACGCCGAATTTTTAAATTTTTACCTATCTAGCTTTCGTTGCGTAAATATTTTTTATATTATTGATTGGACTCAAATTAAAAATGTTCAGCGATATTTTCTGTGAGCTATTGAGCGAATGAAGATGTATGCTTTATCTTAACCGCGCAAGATATCAGAGGTATAAATGTTAATTAGAGTTTACTATGTGAACTTAATAAAATTGGTTTGTGGTGTTTGTACTTTTATATAAGCGTTTCCACTCTTATTAGTTCACCAAAATTGGAGTAGAGCGAAAGATAGTGGCATAGAAAATATTTCGAATTTTCTATCTTGAACGTTGCTCACATGCTAAAATTTAAATTGTCTTTGAAATAAATGTACAGTGAGGTCACATAATGTAACAATATCCTCCTATTTTCCGTCTCTTTATCCTGGTAATAAAGCCGTTGCATTTAAGTACTGTTTGTTAATGAGACCTAATATATATGCAACTATATATTAGGTTTTGCACAATAATAATAAAATCGTTTACAAATTAGCACAAGAGATTATACCGTCCAGTTGTCAAGCATTTCCCTACCAAATATAAATTTTGTAAAGGTTGTAATACCGGCTCATAATAATGAGTAGCCGGTAAGCACGAAACAAAAAATCACATGAGACTATACTTTCCATTCAAAGACGTTGTTTTTTTATATTGGGACTGGGACAGGCTTTCTTGATGACTGAGTTAACAGCACCAACACTTGAAGAGGATGGGCCTTTAGTATAACAGTCAGACTATGAGGATAAGTCTGCTATAGGATGTTGTAGCTTATTGTTGTTATTATACAGATGCTGAATATTGCATAATATCAATGACTTTATCCCCTACCAAAGACTAATGGTACGCTTGCATGCCACAGTGTTACTACATATTATATATTTTGTTTCTAAAATTGTATTTGTAAAGATTTCAAGAAACATTTGAGTCCAATACTGCTGTTATTAGTCGGACTACAGCATAATGCAGCGCCGAACCATCCACAATTGATTGCCCATGTATAAAATGCGTTTCGATATAATGAGTCGAAAGCAGGCATGCCACACATACTTGCCTGTTACTTAAACATTTTCATTCTTACGTCCTAATAAAGTTTTGTCTTATGTAAAATAATAACATCTATGTTCCCAATGCATTAGTCATCAACGAAAATATTTTTAGCTCTTCACTGATATTTGTTTACTGATGTGAATCGAGACCACAGTATAAGTTTTTAGAGCAATAGAATGTGTTTTCACTATTGATTATTCTTGAAAACGATGACATTTTGCTTGCCTGAAAATTCTTTGACTTTAATATATACAGGTTTATAATGAATTAATTACAGCGGGTCTTGTTTGAAATTGCAGTGTGAGGACTGCATAGAAATGGATGCTTTCTACTGCATGTTTACGCACACTTAATTAAGATTGTAGCAACTGAACGACCAATACTACTTGATCATGGGGCAGGCCATCAGTGGCAGTGGAACAGGTGTCTCAAGCCTTACAAATGACCAAAGCCAGGTTATACACCAGTAAGGAAACGCTGACTGATTTCTAGCATTAGAAAATTTCATAAATAAGCGCGTACGATAAAGTCTAAGCACCAGCGGATCTACGTTCCTTGGAGATCAGCGAGATAATGAAATATTGGCTAAATAAAAGTTATCATTATAAATATGGTCCAATAAAACGCATTCAATATTGGACGGCATTTATGAAATGATAAAATAACTTCTAAAAGCGGCATTATTAGCTGGGTCATAAAATATATTTAATTTTTTAAAGTAGACCAGTAGAAAATGAAATTTAATTAGCCAATTATGCTTGTAGCCTTAAGGTATCGTCTTGAAGGGCATTCTAAAAGTAAACTATTATGCGATTTTTTTTATAAGTACTAGATAAGATTTATTCTTGCGTATAGTAAATTGTTTTCTATTGAAGCGGAAGTGCACCCACCACGCAGTACTCCCAATAAACGACGCTTCTTTTTTGACAGAATTCAGTTTTGCCAAGTAATAATCGGTTAAAGTCCTCCAGATCTCATTTTCGAAGATCGCTTGAAAGTTGTCATATGTTGTTGGGCGCGAATTAGCAAAACAGATGTAGATATGGAAGTATTGCCTCAAATTCACATCTATCGCATAATCTTTTTTATTAGCGTCTCAATCACCACACACTACTATCCGCGTAACTGTCTATTCACCAAATTCTGAATTATTTTGCATATAGAACAACACTGCGTTCACGCTAAAACCAAAAGATAAGAATCCCGCGCGGCGCATATGCAATCACGAGACGCTTTATTGGATTTTTAAAAAAAATCATTAAATTGAACTCAATTTAATTTGTCAACTCTGATGACGACTTTAATTCTCCAAATAAAACCCTGAGTATATAAAGTTAAAAATGCAGACGAAAAATGTAAATTGTGTACTACTCTTGAAAAGTACTTCGCATTAATTTGGTTAATCCATTGAAACAAAGGGATGTATTTTGAAGGGAAATAATGTATTTGCGATGAAAGCGCATTTATCCAAATAAATGAAATTAATAAACTTAAAATATACTTCCATGTGCTGAAATCTGATTTGTGCATACTTTGCCTAAACAAATATAATACATGAAGCTTATTTTCATTTTAAAGTCTCATATAAGCTTATGCGTATAATTAGTAATAATTAGGTTAAAAGCAGTTAAAGAAATGAAATGTTCTTTTTAATAACAAAATGCCGAAAATTCTTCCTTTCTAAACAATCATTTTTAGATATATTAGCAAAAACGTTTTTCTGTCAACAAAAAAGTATAGAAGAGTACAGCCGACTATTCATTACAACGTTATAGTCCTATTTATCAGTTAAGTGTTAGGGTAGCGAAATAGCCATCTTAACGTGAAGAAACTGTCATTTGACCAATATTGGGCGATAAAGCGAATGCACCAATGATCACAAAGACGACAAAGGAATAAGCTAACGATTAAAATATCAATAAGTCTGACTACTCTCATCATCATTATTATAGGTCAAACTCCCGGAAGGTATACTTAGCAACTGCTCTAGCCTGAGGCTCGTCATTTATCATCCCAGTAAAAATATCATTATTATTATAGCCTGTCTTGTCAAAAAAATATAGTTAAGTAAGTAAGGACAGAATAAAAATGAGAGTGTATGCAATAACGCAGCAAATATTTAAGTGTCCATTTGCTAGTTGCATAAGAAATCTAGTAATAGTTAGTTTAACAAAAAACACCAAAGTCATTCAAAGACTAACTATTTAGTGGTATAGGAGCAAATATTTAAAAACAAGTTTTTCATATGCTTCAATTTCAACATCGATTTGTTAGCAAGGGAGCAATTCATCAGTTACGTATAATAAATTATACCTTAAAAGTAAAACGGCTTTCGACTACACTTTATCCTGAAGTATATTCGAACCATATGGTCAATTTAATATATAGCTGGACTATAGAATGAAATACGAAGATTCAATCTTATTTTATTGTTAATATGCAGAATAACTGAAAAATTGATATGATCTATTTAGTAACAAAGTTTCCAATGTAGGTTAAAGAGTATTTTTTTTAATTAGCACAATTTATAAATGTCGCATATGCTATTTGTTACTGACTAATAATCAGTTGGGACGTACTCTTCGTATAAACGTAGGTATGAGAGATTTCACGGTCCAACTATTTCGCATTTATTTTCAGAATATGTTTTTGGTTTTTTGAAAATTTCCGAATTCTTGTGATGGGTCAAAAATTAGCAAGGTATACATATGCACATTATATTATATCTGCATTTTCGACAGAATTTTTAATATCCGCGTGATCTTTTTTCCACTAATTTCTTATAAGTAGCTAATAACCAAAAGATAGTAAGCGTCCAACAATAAGTGCAGCTTCATCTTTTCTGGGTATTCATCTGTAGTAGCCAGGATGCCGGGAATTAAACTGAATTATCTGGTTCAAAATCTAGTAATTCACTATTTATGACACCGAAGTCGCGCATTACATGCAACTTTCAGGTTTATACGGCCTTAATTAGTTTAGTCAGAGTTTTCAAGCTATCCTGGAATCTAATTTTGGCCATAGTGAATATAATTACTAATTATGCGAGCCCAATTAGAACGCTGCCAGCCTAGAATTTGATATCTCAAGCGGTGTTAATATTATTGACAATATATATATATATATATATATATATATATATATATATATATATATACTTGTAACGGAAATTATTCATATATCTATTGCTGTGGAGGAAGATAAATCCTCCGCCAGATATAAAGTAACATTAACTGATAAATTTAAACCATCATGGCTGATTGTAACGAATTTTGTTTAAAAAGAATTTTTTCTTTTTAGTTTCCAGAACATTCTTTGTTTAAATACTTGACTTTGAATTGTGCGCCATTTTGAGTTTTCGAGTGTCTCGCACCGCGACTGGTCTTAACATATTTTGGTCTGCTGCATTTTTAACATTTTTCTCTAGTAACACGAATAAATCTCAACAATATATTCCTACTATAATTGCCTTTTGTTCTGATATCATATCACACAGAAAAGGGACGTTCCGGAACAGGTAATTTGATTATTCTGTTGTTCACGTATATCTCCTTCCAGATTATTTGTTCGGGAATTATTACGATACAACTTTCGCATTCCGATTGCCTAACATTAAATGTCGATTTAATTGTTAAACTAATAAGACATGGAGACCGATATTAAATTTGAGGACACAAGTAGGTTAGTGCAGGATATTGCTGAATTGAATCTAGCCGATGTAAATGGAAATATAAGCATATCAGACTCTACTGTGAATTTTAGGACTTCAATCGATATGGCATCTATGGGGCTCTCAGACTCAAATAGGTTAGGGGCCTCAACAAAATTTGGCGACCGCGCCAGTCCAAGAATTTTAAGTCTAGCGCAGTACAAATCAGAAAAACATTCAAGTTGAGTAGGAGTTGCCCAAATGATATTTAGTGCTTATAATATTGTAAATCCAATGGAGAAATTTGTTGCAGCATGGATAGCATTGCCTGAAAATTTCCGAAATGCCTTGGAAAATTTCAGAGACAGAACTGTGGAAGAAAAGCCGTACACTGCATTTGAGTTATTAATGACTGAAATTCAACAGAGATATCAGCCTGGAAGATCGGCGCAAATGTGCGAACTATTACGCATAGAAACAATGGGGCGTCAATTACCGTCCGAATTTTATGAACGTCTTTGCACAAAAGCTTCCAGGTTGAATATATCCAGAGATTTAGTCAACTCCATTTTCCTAGCTGAGCTACCAATTAGGCTTAGAACCACATTAGAAGTATTTCACACTATGAGCATTGATTGGCCAACTAAACTCAAGGGGTTTGACGACGTGTGTAAACAGCAGGAACCACAAGTACATGCTGTAATAGCAGATTCTGTCACGATGCAGCCAGTCAGGGCGGATGCCGAAAACAACCTGACTATACAAGAAACCTTGCGTTTCTTATGTAGAGAAGTTGCTAGTTTACGTAGTAAAATTGCAAAACTTCAGAGTCAGGATAGGTATAATAGACTTCGAGGGAGTCACTCGCGTCAACGCTTCGAAGGGCCACGCGGATGGTGTAAGGCACATTGCGAATACGGACGCAGTGCGAAGTGCCAAGGTGAAAATTGTATATACCCGCGATTAGGTGGACCCAGATGGAAAGGAAGCACAAAACCGGTAGAGAGAAATCCATCACCGGGAAAAGGACAAAACCCCCGCTAGTAGGAGCCGTAGGGTGGGTTCCATTGCAAAGGCTCCCAGATATGCCTTTAAAAGGCATACTCAAAGCAAAAGATGCGACTAGATCAAATAGAACCGAAGAAGAAGGCAGGTGGGTCAGATTCTTACTAAGAGGAGAACTGGAAAACATTGCCGGATTGTCCAGCAACAATTCATTATTAAAGATGATTTATCTGGATTAGATTTTCTTATCGGTACGGGTGCTGAGGTAAGCATAATTAGGTCAGACGTGGTGGAAGCAGATTGCCCCACATTTGATTATCAACTATGGGCCGTTAACGGTAGTCCGATTGAAGTAAAAGGGATGAAAGAAATGTCGGTAACATTAGGCCAGAAATCTTCTTTCCTATGGAATTTTCTAGTAGCCGATGTCAAGGACCATATCATTGGTATGGATTTCTTGACATATTTCAAGCTGACATTAGACCCCAAGGCTAGGGACGTTCATCGCAGAAGACGGGATATCAAAACTCGAGCTCCAACGTATCGCAGTTAGAATTGCCCTTTACCTCGTCCAACAGTCGCACATGACTTTGCTGATATAATCGAGAAGCACCTAGCAGTGTTTCAACCTTTCAGTGCCAAAAGGATAGGTTTGAAGACAGGAGTAGAACACCAGATAGAATTGGTGGCTCCGTTGCCTTGTTCACCGAAGGCTCAACCATTGGCACAACACAAGCAACAGGTTGCTTTGTCAGAATTTCACCAATTGCGCGAAGAGGAGATTTGTAGAAGGTCAAATTCCAATTTTGCTTCCCCAATAGTGGTAGTTCCCAAACCTGAACCGGGTCAATAGAGGGTTTGTGGGAATTATCGTCTATTAAACTCAGTGACGAAGGGTGATTCTTATCCTCTCCCTAACCAGAGTACTCTGCTCCGAGATATAATGGGATATGAGGTTTATTCAACTTTAGATCTCCAGAAAGCGTACTATCAGATACCAATGGAGAAAAAAGTTCGATTCCACTCACCGCAGTCCGATTTGTGAGGGAGATCGCACAAATTTCATCGAATGCCTTTTGGTTTGAAAAATGCCAGTCAGGCATTCCAGCGTTTGGCTGAAGAAATCCTTAAGAATTGTCCATTTCGAGGGTATATAGACATAATAATTTTAGCCGCTCACGAAATGTCAGTAATGCATTTGGAAACGGTTTGACCAGGCTGGAACAATATGGATTATGGTCAAACCCAATAAGAGTAATATCGGCTGCTCTTCTTTAGCTAAAATACCTGGTCATATACTTTCCAACAACGGAATTAAACCTTGGAAGATAAGATCCAAGCTATAAAGTTGACATAACAACCCTGAACCGTACGCCAGTTGCGAAGGTTCTAGGTATGATCAGCTATTACCGTCGATTCATTCCAGGTCTAGCTGGAATTCTGACTGTTAATACGCCATCTCACTCGTGAAAAGAGCACGATCAGAAGTCTTGGCCTATAAACTTGAGTCAAGAAGACCGAAAAAAATTCCAAAAGGCCAAGGAAATGTTAAGTGACGTAACCACATTAGCACCTGTAGATTGGGAAAAACCTTTCGAACTAATCACAGATGCCACAGATGTTGCATTAGGGCAGTGCTACAGCAAAGAGATCAGGACGTAGTAAGACCGATTGGGTTTTATAGTCGTAAGCTTAATGATCGAGAAAAACGTTATGATACGTTTGGCAAAGAGCTTCTAGCAGTGTATGCCGCAGTGCTACACTTCGATCATTACTTAGACGGACATAAGTTTAAGTTATCGACCGATCATAAGCCATTGATCAGCATACTTGGTAAAACAGCTAGGCTTATTTACTCTCGTAGAGTGAATTCCCAAATAACACGGTTAGTAGAGTTCGATTTCACGGTGTCTCATATTGCTGGTAATGAAAATGTGGTAGCCGATGCACTTAGCCGACCGAATGAAGCTGATGTCGAGCTGATATTTCAAGGTCCATTGAAGAGTTTATATGATCCTATGCATGATTTTGTTAGTCAAATAGAGTAAGCGCAAGAATCGGATCCCTTTACATTATTTTTGTCCAAAAGGCCAGGATATGTCCGTAAGCTCATAAGTGGTAAGTAGTTGTTATGCGAAACGTATAGAAGTCAAACCCGACCATATGTTCCGTTGGAGTTACGGGACAAGATTATCCAAGTGTTACATGACATGGGTCATCAATCCATTGTAAAGCCACTATCTGATGGTACATGTCTAAAGACATACGGGTATGGTAAGAGTTCGCGCCGCGTCAAACGTGCAAGGTGTGGAGACATACTGGAACCGAGATAAAGAATATTGGGATACTCAATTGACGGTTCAGGACACGTACGTTATGATACTGTCGAGAGATGCTCATAAAATGGTAACAGTCACTTATTGACTGTGGTAGATAGATTTAGTCGTCAATTTGAAGTGGCGATTTTAAAAGACATGATAGCGCAAGAAGTCTTGTTCGCGTTTCTACATAATTGGATATCGCGTTATGGTGTTCCGGAAAAGGTCACTAGTGATCGCGGTAGTCAATTTATGTCCGAGCTTTCGTAAGATACCTCAACATCATGAGAACCACTGTATTACATACTAGCGTGTACAACCCACGAGCGAATGGGATGGTAGAAAGGCTGCGTCGTGAACTGAAAGCTGCATTAAGGTGTACTAGTAGAACAAGCTGGATACACGATCTTCCTATAGTACTACTCGCCATGCGCAACAGATATAGGGCACAATTGGGTACTTCCATAGCAGAACTGGTTTATGGAGAACCATTAAGGTTGCCTGGAGATCTTCTGATAGAAACTCTAAGTAGTCTTGATTGGGCTTCTAGTTATGTAGATTAGTTCGTAGGAGCACTTAGAGATAAGATGTGTCGTTTAGCTCCGACCAAGACTAGAAAAGCTAAAAACCAAATGCTATGTGTCCTCTGATCTAAGATCGGCTTCGCATGTGTATATAACTAATGAAAATAGAAAGAACTGCCTAACACCATTTTATAAAGGACCATACAATGTCAAGTGGATGACTAACAAGAATGTCATCATAGAAATAAATGGTATTGAGGATTGTGTTACGTTGGATCGTTGCATTCCCCAGTTTATCTG
>JAQBSW010010008.1:0-26129 GCA_029291075.1 Eudiplozoon nipponicum | reverse complement strand
GCAGGATGTACAAATCAGACTTTGTGCAAGAATTGAGAATACGATAATCCCTACATGCTCTGAATGTTCCGGTTTCACTCTGTGGTACCACTACCACAGGAGACGCAAATGGTGAGCTGTATCGTGCACAGATGCCTTGTTGACGTAGCATGGCGAATTCTTGGCTGGCGGACTTATTATTGTGTGGTGCCAATGGACATGCTCTGGGAGGATGAGTAAGTGGCTTTGATAAGATGATACGCTTCCTCTTGAGATCGGGCAGAAAAGAGATAGGTTAAAAATCTCTCCATGTCGCTTTAGAAAATCGTCCAGTTGTGGTACATAAGGAACTGGAGGAATTAGCTGTATAAATGAGACTGCATTGGTGCGAGTCAAGTGTTTTAGTGCTAATGATAGCAACTGATTGTAGGCAGTACGTATCTCCCGTGTTTTTGGACGTATAATGAGATCGAAATGTTCGAGAAAGTCACGTCCAATGACGTTTCTTGTCGTGTTGGTAATGATGTACGGATACTTGGAACATCGTTTTGAGTTGGAGAACGAGATTGTATGTATTTATACCCCAAAATTTGCTATGTTTTAGCCATTGGCGCAGGTAAGACTGCTGGTAATGACTGGGTGGACCGGTTCGAAATAATTGTGGCGGAGTAAACTGATATCTGATCCAGAGTCTATGAGGAATAATTCGCTAGAAATTGCATCATGGATGAGGAAAGATGTTGATAGTGGAAATTGACGATGGGACTGGTTGCTGGCATTTGGGCGTTTGAAGCATGACTTGACTGGAGCCGTCGCTGTAAAGACAATAGTTTTATTGCGCTCTACCGCGAAAGCAACGTGCTTCGAGCCATCAGACGTGAGGCGGACAACAATCTTCGGGTGATCAGCCTCTACTGCCTCAGAGGAGACTGACCCCAGCAGTTTTTCAAACCCTCCATGGGCGGATCATCCTGAGTTGTCGAAGGTGACCGCGCCCATTTGAACGTGTGCAACCATTTCTGTGGCCATTGCTGCGGTGATGCGGACACTACTCCGCTGGTATCTGTGGAACTGTGACCCGGCCTTTGGACCTCGACTTCCTGGTACTGTTTTGGGACGGTAGTCGACGCTGGTTACGCCTGCTCTGGTCGCGTCCATAGTGGACGGCATCGACCGAGACCGAATCTGACCTGACAGTGAGGCTCTCGAGCAGGCTGATGAGGCGCTCATTGGTGACATTGGTTCGGGCTGATGATGATGTGGATTGAGGCTCGGACCGTCGTGAAGTGATGCAACCTGGCTCTGAGGCAGGTGAGCTGCAGTGGTGTTTCTCCCACCACTTCTCTAGACGTGCTGGCAGTACGTCATCTTGCACATTAATGGATTCGCGCAGGAACGTGGCCATTTCTTGCCGTGCCGGAGGAAGCTTCTGAATGAACAGTCACATTAAGATTTCCTTGGGTAGTTTGAATTCAGAGGCTTTCAGCTCCATCTCCCTAAACAGCTCGGAAGGCGTGCGGCTACCTAGGGACATCTGGCTCATCAATTCTGTAAGCCTGTCTTCCCGATCTGGTGTCAGGCGCTGCTTGACGGCACATGTTCCCTCAGTGTGATGGTGCAGGATATTATTTAGTCCGCGTCTGAAAAACAGTGGGATTGTCTCCCAAGCCGTCAAAAATATTGAGCCCTCGTCTGTTATATTGGACACCTTGTTAAAGTAACATCGTCGATCCACTCGTCAAGATAGTCTGGATCTAATTGGTATATCTCGTACTGGGTCCATGTGGTGGTGCGGCTTGTTGCTGGGCTCGCCACCGGGCTTCCGGCATTTCCTGAGCTGGACGTCATATTATTTGTATGTGTGTGTGGTGTGGAGTATAGATGGCAGTGTTACATCGTCCTCACCCGTTATCATGTGTCTGTCTTCGAGAATTGTGATCTCGAGAGGGTGGTTCGCTGTGGTTTGTGGCTCAGGTTTTGTTTTATTGTGTGTTTCCCTGCTTTGCCGAATTCACCCTTGCGTGGCATTCATCCGAAGTGCCTGTGCTAGTGGAAGGACTAGCGCCTGATTGATATTCTCAAAGCCTAGATGCTGATTAATTTTTTTATTGGCTGTGAGTTCGATGAAGCTAGGCACCATTTATGTAGGAGGTTTTGTAGTTATTGTAAGAGGTTCTGCGGGCTAATTGTCTATTTAGTGAGGTTGTGCCTTCCTACCTATGCGTTGTAGCTGTTATTACAATCCGCGATCATGATTTATCCCTGGCTATTCGTTTATTGAACACAATGTTGCAAAGCAAAGATAAAAATCGTATAAAATTAGTCACAATAAACACAAAATATAAATACAGGTTTTGAGCGTTGTCATAATAATCCACTGTATGCTAGGTTTTGAGTGTTATCATAATAATTCACTGTATGATGGTTTTTGAGTGTTATCATAATAATCCACTGTATGCTAGGTTTTCAGAGTTATCAATATTGTAAACTCAACTTAATATTTCGGTAAAAGAGTAGTCCCAATAAACACAGCAGTTAAATCCAGAATGCCTCAGCAGGATAGATAGTTTTGTGTTAATGAAAAATTGCACAAAATATATAAATCCAGAATGTCTTGGCAGAGTAGTTAATAATTATTTATAAAGGTTTTAAATATACAGAATATATAAATCCTGAATATCTTAGGAGTATAATTTCGATTTACTGATAATCACTGAAAAGCACAAAAAATATAAATCCAGAATGTCTTAGGAATATAATTTAGATTTAGTGATAATTAATGAAAAGCACACAAAATATAAATCCAGAATGTCTTAGGAGTATAATTTAGATTTACTGATAATCAATGAAAAGCACACAAAATATAAATCCAGGTTTTGAGCGTTATCACACAATAATCCACTGTATGCTAGGTTTTGAGCGTTATCACACAATAATCCACTGTATGCTAGGTTTTGAGCGTTATCAAACAATAATCCAGTACATGAGGAACTGGAGGAATTAGCTGTATGGATGAGACTGCTTTGGCACGAGTCGTGTGTTTTATCGCTGATGATAACAAATAATTGCCGGCAGTGCGCATCTCTCGTGTTTTTTAACGTATAGTAAGGTCGAAGTGTTCGAGGAAGTCACGTCCAATGATGTTTCTTGTCGTGTTGGCAATGAGGAAAGGATTATTGAAACATCTTTTTGAGTTGGAGAACGAGATATATATAGTGGTTAAAGGGCGTAATACCGGCTCCTACTGATGAGTCGCCAGTAAGCACGAAATGAATGTGCATGAGATTATATTTTCCGTTCATGCTGCCTTTGGTTTATCCTTCTGGTCACAACTGAACTAAGATGGGACTGGTTGTTTGCATTTGGGCATTTGAAGCATGACTTGACTGGAGCCGTCGCTGTAAAGACAATAGTTTGATTGCGCTCTACCGCGAAAGCAATGTGCTTCGATTCATCAGACGTCTGGCGGCCAATAATCTTGGGGTGATCAGCCTCTATTGCCGCAGAGGAGGCTGACCCCAGCAGTTTTCCGAACCCTCCATGGGCGGATCATCCTGAGTTGTCGAAGGTGACCGCACCCATTTCAATGTCACGTCTGTGCGCGGGAATGTGCAGCCATTTCTGAAGCAATAGCGCGTGGAGTGGCCATAGCTGCGGTGATTCGGACACCACTCCGCCGGTAGCTGTGGAATTATGGCCCGGCCTCTGGATGTCGACCTCCTGGTGCTGTCTCGGTACGGTGGTCGACGCTGGTCACGCGTCTATAGTGGACGGCATCGACTGAGGCCGAATCTGGCCTGACGATGAGGCTCTCGAACAGGCTGATGATGTGCTCATTGATGACATTAGTTCTGGCTGATGATGATGTTGATTGTGGCTCGTACAGTCGTGAAATGATGTAACCTGGCTCTGAGGCTCTTGGAGTGCCGGAGGAGGCTTCTGAATGAATAGTCGCATTAAGATTTCCTTGGATAGGTTGAATTCAGAGGCTTTCTGCTCCATCTCCTTATATAGCTCGGACAGCGTGCGGCTACCTAAGATGATCTGGCTCATAAATTCTGTAAGCCTGTCTTCCCGATCTGGTATCAGGCGCCGCTTGACGGCACATGTTCCCTCAGTGTGATGGTGCAGGATATTATTTAGTCCGCGTCTGAAAAACAGTGGGATTGTCTCCCAAGCCGTCAAAAATATTGAGCCCTCGTCTGTTATATTGGACACCTTGTTAAAGTAACATCGTCGATCCACTCGTCAAGATAGTCTGGATCTAATTGGTATATCTCGTACTGGGTCCATGTGGTGGTGCGGCTTGTTGCTGGGCTCGCCACCGGGCTTCCGGCATTTCCTGAGCTGGACGTCATATTATTTGTATGTGTGTGTGGTGTGGAGTATAGATGGCAGTGTTACATCGTCCTCACCCGTTATCATGTGTCTGTCTTCGAGAATTGTGATCTCGAGAGGGTGATTCGCTGTGGTTTGTGGCTCAGGTTTTGTTTTATTGTGTGTTTCCCTGCTTTGCCGAATTCACCCTTGCGTGGCATTCATCCGAAGTGCCTGTGCTAGTGGAAGGACTAGCGCCTGATTGATATTCTCAAAGCCTAGATGCTGATTAATTTTTTTATTGGCTGTGAGTTCGATGAAGCTAGGCACCATTTATGTAGGAGGTTTTGTAGTTATTGTAAGAGGTTCTGCGGGCTAATTGTCTATTTAGTGAGGTTGTGCCTTCCTACCTATGCGTTGTAGCTGTTATTACAATCCGCGATCATGATTTATCCCTGGCTATTCGTTTATTGAACACAATGTTGCAAAGCAAAGATAAAAATCGTATAAAATTAGTCACAATAAACACAAAATATAAATACAGGTTTTGAGCGTTGTCATAATAATCCACTGTATGCTAGGTTTTGAGTGTTATCATAATAATTCACTGTATGATGGTTTTTGAGTGTTATCATAATAATCCACTGTATGCTAGGTTTTCAGAGTTATCAATATTGTAAACTCAACTTAATATTTCGGTAAAAGAGTAGTCCCAATAAACACAGCAGTTAAATCCAGAATGCCTCAGCAGGATAGATAGTTTTGTGTTAATGAAAAATTGCACAAAATATATAAATCCAGAATGTCTTGGCAGAGTAGTTAATAATTATTTATAAAGGTTTTAAATATACAGAATATATAAATCCTGAATATCTTAGGAGTATAATTTCGATTTACTGATAATCACTGAAAAGCACACAAAATATAAATCAAGAATGTCTTGGGAGTATAATTTAGATTTACTGATAATCAATGAAAAGCACATAAAATATATATCCAGGTTTTGAGCGTTATCACACAATAATCCACTGTATGCTAGGTTTTGAGCGTTACCACACAATAATCCACTGTATGCTAGGTTTTGAGCGTTATCACACAATAATCCAGTATATGCTAGGTTTTGAGCGTTATCACAGAATAATCTACTGTATGCTATGTTTTGAGCGTTATCACACAGTAATCCACTGTATGCTAGGTTTTGAGCGTTATCACAAAATAATTCACTGTATGCACGGGTGGGTTTTATTATTAAACAAAACCCTATTAATTACAATTAAATTTGCAATTCAAGAAATCTCAATTAAAAGTGCTTGAAACTAACAGAGATTGTTGCTAAAATCACAGTTAAGAGAATTAGTGTGAAAAACCAAAATTGGCAAATGTGACCATAAAGAGAACTATATTTGTTGAAATTGAGCTTCGTTCGGATGTAACGTAGAGCCGTGCGTTACAATATATCCTACTTTTGATCTGTGCCTCATTATTCAACTGTTGGGCCTGTTGGCCTTTTTTCCCATACACATTTATAATTATTATTAACCAATACTATGTAATAGTATATATATATATATATATATATCAATGATTCTAAATATTCATATAAGATTTGGGATGAACTCACATTGTTGCTTGAATGCTTATTTAGATATTCGCAGAAGAATGTTTAGATTTTTGTATATGGGAGGTGAGAAGAACTCACATGGTTGCTTATGTGAATTGAGATATACATTATATATATACATATATAAATATAGACGTGTATATGTACATGTTTTGATATTTATATATTTATATAAAATGTGAGTTTATATATGAAAATATATATTTAAAGTAAGTATAGTATACACTCAGTTTGAATTGTAGTTATTTCAAGTTCAAGGAACCCATTGTATTGCTTATAGATACGTATATATATATATATATATATATATATATATATATATATATATATATATATATATATATATATATATATATATATATATATATATACTCTATATATATATATATATATATATATATATATATTCTTTTGAAATGCAGAGCTTTTAATAAAATTCATTGTACCCTTCTTTTGTGCAAAAACAAAAAGAAATTTTATCAGATATAAGAAAATTTTCTTTCTCATTGTCTTCAAAATATCTACTCATGAAAATATCTTTATATATAAATTGGAAAGCAAAACAAGATAGAAATATGTGAACAAAGAGAGTGTGAAAAATAGAAACCAATCAAATTTCGTGCGTCACATCCAGTTCAAGCTCAATGCTTGTACGTGCTTCTTCTGCTTACATAAATCCGGCTGCAATTTGTTTATCCATAAAGCTTCGTATGTGGCTAGCTCCCTTTTGTTTTTACATTTAGTAATTACTTTGAATGCTACGTCTGGAGAACATACGTGCGATATTTCGACGATGTGTTGCGCAAATGCAGACGTGTATTCACCATATGATTTAAAACAGGCGTTCAAGTTGCAATGTTCTCTCATTCGAGCAATTAACCGTCTGGTCGATCGGCCTACGTAAGTTGATCGACAACTTGCGCATGTATATTGGTAAATAATATTTGATATCGACATTAACGGCTGTTTCTCTTTGATTGCTGGTAAAGGCAAGTGTGTTACCCTAAATAACACTCGTAGTTTGGCTGCATTAAATGTGCGTGTCAATGCTGCTTCAACTTTCTTTTGTGCCATTCGGGAAACTGCATCCCCCTTAAATGGGATGTTTAGGTAGACGGTTTTCTTTTCTGGCCCATAGTACGTCTGTTTCTGGTTAACTCCCCTTTTAATAATTGATTCAATTAATTGTCTGGGATAGCCATTAGACATCAAATCGTTAATTGCTTTATTATATTCATTTTCTTTAGAATCTTGACTAACCAACCTGTCAATTCTTGAAAAGCAACCACGAACTGTTGATAATTTATATTGAAATGGCACAAAACTGCTGTAATGCAAATACTGTGCAGACCATGTTGGTTTATGATAAAATGTTCTGTTTAATTTACCATTAGTTTTATTCTTTAATAGTACATATAGGAAAGGCAGACAGTCATCTTTCTCGTGCCCTGACGTGAAACGTGAAGCCGATATTCTTATGTGCTTTGTTGAAACTTTGAAGCAATGTTCGTGATTGCGACCTGTTCTTAAGTACAAGAAATATATCATCCACGTACCGTATATATTGAGCACATTTACTTATGTCACTCTTTAATGATGTATTCTCTAGGTGCCCTAGAAAAATCTCAGCCAACACTGGAGATAAGGGGCTTCCCATTGCCACACCATCAGTCTGTTTGTAGATGCTTCCATTAAAACGAAACCGTACGTCTTTCGTGCATAATAAGATAAGCTTGCGTAGAGTGTGACCTGGCACCGGCGATGGTAATATGTCGTGTTCTACCGCTTTGACTATAATGTCAAAGAAGAAGCACGTACAAGCATTGAGCTTGAACTGGATGTGACGCACGCAATTTGATTGGTTTCTATTTTTCACACTCTCTTTGTTCACATATTTCTATCTTGTTTTGCTTTCCAATTTATATATAAAGATATGTTCATGAGTAGATATTTGAGAAGACCATGAGAAAGAAAATTTTCTTATATCTGATAAAATTTCTTTTTGTTTTTGCACATAAGAAGGGTACAATGAATTTTATTAAAGCTCGCATTTCAAAAGAATCTTTCAGAAAACTAGATGAACTAGTGACGTTAAAGTGTAGAGCGCAAAGAACGCAATTGTGGTTAAATCATTATTATCAGTGTATTAAACAATTACGGTTCCCAGGTGATTTGGTACGCAGTTTACGAAAGTCAAAACTACGAGTCAACCGAAGAAATCTTACAAGGTTGGCGTATTCTAAAATTGAGCAGTTGAAGGAAGATGAAGCAGTGCTACAGGCAAGAATTGGGTGTGTATCTTGTGTATTAGATGAACTAAGTCTTTTTGCAAGAATGAAATTTTTGATGTTTTTGCCGACAGTTATGAGGAAAGATAAAGCAAGAATTTTGAACAAATTGGAAAAAGATGTAAAGCCTGGAGTTTTGTGTGATTTAATACCGACCGATCTTGATAAGCGTGTGCTTAACTTATCAAAAGTGCCAATCGATCAGCTAACAATGGAGGCTCTATCGATGGGCCGAAATTATGGAATACATCCTTCTAATAAATGCGATGTTGATTTTGAGGCAGCATTTGAATTGTTATTTGAACAAACAGCTGACTTGGAGCCTACCAGTATTGATTATAAAAATTGGTTCAAGGCTACACTAGTTGATCAGGCTTCACACCTGAAATCGTCTAAATGCGCAGAGCAGCATGCGTTGACAAAGCAGCATCTAAATGCACTTAGAAATATCAGCAGAAATGCAGACATCAAAATACTACGCGCTGATAAAGGAAAGAGCGCAGTTATAATGGACAAATCGGACTACGTACAAAAGATGGAAAACGTGTTAAATGACAATACAAAATTCACACGTCTAGACGATAAATCAGATGAAATAGACAAGGTGGAGCGCAAAGTGATAAATGAAATTAAGATTTTGACAAGATGCCGGTTTTATTGATGAGGCCACTGCACAGAAGCTCAAGCCAGTTGGATCATCTACACCAATAATGTACGGATTACCAAAAACACACAAAAGAGGTTGTCCTATGAGGCCAATTTTATCAATGGTAAATTCTCCGTTTCATGCACTAGCTAAATGGCTAGTTCGTTTACTTGAACCATTACGTAAACTACTAGGTAATCATTCGGTTGCCGATTCGTTTGAGTTTGTAAACAAAATTCAAGATATAAATGTTAAAAACAAGATTATGGTATCTTTTGATGTTACGTCTTTGTTTACAAATGTTCCAATTGATGAAACCATTGACATTATAGTCAAAGCGGTAGAACACGATATATTACCATCGCCGGTGCCAGGTCAAACTCTACGCAAGCTTATCTTATTATGCACGAAAGACGTACGATTTCGTTTTAATGGAAACATCTACAAACAGACTGATGGTGTCGCAATGGGAAGCCCCTTATCTCCAGTGTTGGCTGAGATTTTTCTAGGGCACCTAGAAAATACATCATTAAAGAGTGACATAAGTAAATGTGCTCAATATATACGGTACGTGGATGATATATTTCTTGTACTTAAAAACAGGTCGCAATCACGAACATTGCTTCAAAGTTTCAACAAAGCACATAAGAATATCGGTTTCACGTCAGAGCACGAGAAAGATGACTGTCTGCCTTTCCTAGATGTACTATTAAAGAGTTAAGGCAACGGAAAGTTGCCCAATGACCAGTAGGAGCCGGTATTTTTTAACCAAGAACGTGGACAACGGCAGGTGTAACCTGTAATAGTGAAGCCAAACGACACAGCACCACACTATAGAGTCTGATACTATGGGGATGCACCGTCTTTGAAATCGAGTAACACTATACTGAGTCACCAAGGATGGACATAGTCACACAACACCTGTTACCTAAACCACTTTTTGGTCCGCGATCGTTGTCAGGCATGACATCATTCAATTCACATATCACAGGAAGAACTAATATATGGCAAGAATTAGTTCATACAACCAGCGAACGAAAGCACATGCAACATCTGTTTCGTGCTTACTGGCGAAACGAATGCATGAGATTATAATTTTCCGTTCATGTGCTGCTTGGTTTATCCTTCTGGTCACAACTGAACTAATTGTTACTAGGTTCGCAAAACGCACCACATACTTGCATATATATTAGTTCTTCGCAACAAACAGTATTTAACTGTAATATATTGAATTGAATGATGTCATGCTTACCGCGAAATGTGATAACTGATATCGATGAAGGCCAGAGTGTATGGTTTAACTGGAGTAACAGGTGTTCGGAAATTGTTGTAATTCTCAATTTGGGTGAACTTTAGCATAAATTTATATCCATCAGGTTGGTATCATGTACCGACTCGGAAACCATAGTGTTAGTATCCGGTACTCATCGATTTCAAAAAAGGTATCAGTTACTAACACAATAGCCATAGTGTTAGTATCCTTTACAGACTCGGTATATATATTATATAGTGTGAGTTAGCATTGAAGTCGTATTGTCGTTGACTTTAGATTATGTTAGCTTCACTATTACAGGTTTACACATTCGTCTAGGAGATTGTACCGTCCTATTATTCCACATTCTTCTACCAAATATATAGTGGTTAAAGGGCGTAATACCGGCTCCTACTGATGAGTCGCCAGTAAGCACGAAACGAATGTGCATGAGATTATACTTTCCGTTCATGCTGCCTTTGGTTTATCCTTCTGGTCACAACTGAACTAATTTGTTACTAGGTTCGCAAAACCTAATACATACTTGCATATATATTAGTTCTTCGCAACGAAACAGTATTTAACTGTAATATAATGGTAAATTAAACAGAACAATTTACCATAAACCAACATGGTCTGCACAGTATTTGCATTACAGCAGTTTTGTGCCATTTGAATGTAAATTATTAACATTTCGTGGTTGCATTTCACGGATTGATTGGTGGGTTAGTCAAGATTCGAAAGATAATGAATATAGTAAAGCAATTAACGATTTAATGTCTAATGGCTATCCCAGACAATTAACTTAAATCAATTATTAAAAGGGGAGTTAACCAGAAACAGACGTACTATGGGCCAGAAAAGAAAACCGTCTACCTAAACATCCCATTTAAGGGGGATGCAGTCTCCCGAATGGCACAAAAGAAAGTTGAAGCAGCATTGACACGCACATTTAATGCAGCCAAACTACGAGTGTTATTTAGGGTAACACACTTGCCTTTACCAGCAATCAAAGAGAAACAGCCGTTAATCTCGATATCAAATATTATATACCAATATACATGCGCAAGTTGTCGATCAACTTACGTAGGCCGATCGACCAGACGGTTAATTACTCGAATGAGAGAACATTGCAACTTGAACGCCTGTTTTAAATCAAATAGTGAATACACGTCTGCTATTGCGCAACACATCATCGAAACATCGCACGTATGTTCTCCAGACGTAGCATTCAAAGTAATTACTAAATGCAAAAACAAAAGGGACCTAGCCACATACGAAGCCTTATGGATAAACAAATTGCAGCCGGATTTATGTAAGCAGAAGAAGCACGTACAGGCATTGAGCTTGAACTGGATGTGACGCACGCAATTTGATTGGTTTCTATTTTTCACACTCTCTCTATGTTCACATATTTCTATCTTGTTTTGCTTTCCAATTTATATATAAAGATATGTTCATGAGTAGATATTTGAGAAGACCATGCGAAAGAAAATTTTCTTATATCTGATAAAATTTCTTTTTGTTTTTGCACACAGGAAGGGTACAATGAATATATATTTATATATATGTAGGCCTATATATACACAGATATATAAATAGATATTTAAATATTAACAAATGCGTTTTGACTGATATAATTTATTGTTGACAATATTCATATTATATATGGTATATATATATATATATATATATATATATATATGTATGTGTTTATATGCTTATCTATATATGTATAAAGTATAGCATGTTGACGTATATATAAATGGATATTTTTATAAGATGTTGATATATGTAAATATAAATAAGTAAATAATATAATTTAAATTAAAATAAAAATATTTCGAATTTAATATATATATTTGTATGCATAGCTATGTATATGGTTTTGACACATACTTAATTGGATAAATAAATTTATACAGGACATGAATATAAATGCATATTTGGTTGAGATACGATTCGTTAGTGTAGGCTATATATTCGGTCTTGTCAAAACGGTAGAATAATATTATATTCTTTCAACAGTTTTATTAACCTCTCTCTATAACCTATTGCAAACGGGATTGGATTAGGTAAATTGGGGTATTTGAGGACTACTGAAATAGACGTGTTTGCCTACAGTTATTCTGAAAATGTCACTTTAGTTCGCAACAGACAATACATAAGTGCATATATATTAGTTCTCCGAAATAAACAGTATTTAACCCAATGTATTGCTTATACATATATAAATATATATTCATATTATATGTTACGTTTATATATATATATATATATATATATATATATATACATATGATGGATATATATATATATGTATACAAGATGTGGGAAGAAACCACATATATATGCTTATCTATATGTGCATAAGATATAGCGTATGGACGTATAAATAAATTGATATTTATTTTTTGTTTATCTGGTAGAGGCAACGATCGGATTGGGCGTGCATGTGGTTTCTGTAGAGGTTAAATTAATTATTGGACACCAATTAACTTCTCATATAAAAATAAATCAATTTTTATTTTTGGACATTTGATGTTATCGCTGGTTTCGTAAAACAATATTGTAATTTTTGAAAAATATTGTAATTTTTTTTGGAAGTTCTTTTGTTCATATTGTCGAAGTTTTGGACTTGTCTTGTTGAAGGAAAGAGAGAGTTTTGAACTGGGTTGCTGAATTGCCTAAGCGGCATATATATTAGTTCTCCGAAATAAACAGTATTTAACCCAATGTATTGCTTATACATATATAAATATATATATATATACATATATAAATATATATATATATATATATATATATATATATATATATATATATACATATGATGGATATATATATATATGTATATACAAGATAATGAAGAAATATACATATATATACTTATCTATATATTATAAGATATAGCGTATGGACGTATAAAATAAATTGATATTTATTTTTTGTTTATCTAGTAGAGCAACGATCAGTTGGGCGTGCATGTGGTTTCTGTAGAGGTTAAAATAAGTAGTGGACACCAATTAACTCCTCATATAAAATAAATCAATTTTTATTTTTGGACATTTGATGTTATCGCTGGTTTCGTAAAACAATATTGTAATTTTTGAAAAATATTGTAATTTTTTTGGAAGTTCTTTTGTTCATATTGTCGAAGTTTTGGACTTGTCTTGTCGAAGGAAAATGAGAGAGTTTTTGAACTGAGTTGCTGAATTGCACTAAGCGGGACACTGCGTGGTTCCATCTCCGACTCTTTGTGAATAAAACATTATAATCTTCTTGTCGATTTGTTCTTCTTAATTATCAGCGAAAAGAACCACAAATTTGCTTTGGGTCTCAATCATTCCGGTTCAGTAACCTGTGGATATCAGCGTATCCGGGTAAGCTTACTTATTTAATATAATATATAAATTGCAAGTAATTTAATAATATCATGTCTGGTTTATTAAATACTGAGGATACAGAGCAGTTGGCTAGTGGACTTAAGGATTGTAGCTTAAGAGATAGTTCAGAGGAACTTAAGTGTTCCAAGATAGATGATCATTCCGCATATATGGATTTTCCGGGCCTGGCATCCAAGAGACCCCCTTATGGTAGTGACCTAAGGGCCTCTACAAAAAATGGCGACCGCGCCAGGATCCTTTATGCGGAAAGATATGATGTAGATGATCGTTTTTGCCGCAATTCTATGGATAGCAATGTTAAGCTCACCATGTACAGACCAGACAACCATTCTGAATGGGTCAAAGAAGCAAAATTTTATTTTAAACTAAAACGGATGACCGACCCTATAGAAAGGTTTTCCTCGGCCTGGTGGTGCTTACCTGAGCCATTAAAAAGAATCTGTTTAGACTCAGGAATTTTGTTACAAAGAATCTGTTTAGACTCAGGAATTTTGTTACTGAGAACGAACCAGAAAATGCATTTGAGCTTCTAGTAGAAGAACTCCATGGACGATATCAACCCGAGAGGATTGAACGGATGACTGACTTATTACGTCAGGAAAAGATGGGAAATCTACTTCCATCTGAATTTTATGACAGACTTATTTCAAAATCCATCGGGCTTGATATATCTGAGGAAGTTATAAATAGTATATTTGTAGCAGAATTGCCTGCTAGACTAAGAGCCACCTTGGATGTATATGATACATTGGAACTAGAGTGGCCCAAGAAGCTCAAAGGGTTGGACAAAGTGTATCGTCAGATGGAACCTAAGGTGTATGCAGTAACCGCAGATTCACGCCTGGAGCAGCAACTCAGACATCTCTCAGAGAGACTCCTGACCATAGAGAATGAATTAAGTACCCTCCGCAGGGATGTGGGTTGGATAAAAAACAATAAGGAAAGTTCCAACAGAAGTAGGGTAAATTCTCGGAGTCAACGTTCAAATTCCAAGCATTGGAGAGGCGAATCGCGTGAGAGTGTACAAGGACCACGCGAGTGGTGCATATCGCATCGCAAATACGCCGAGTTTGGAAAATGTCAGGAGGGGGATGCACGTTTCCAAAGTTGGGTGGTCCCCGATGGAAAGGAAGTAGTCTTCCTGTAGCCTGGTCGAAGCTGCCGGAAAACTAATGAAGCCCCCGCTAATAGGAGCCGTAGGGGGGGTTGCGCATGCAAGGCTCCAAGGTATGCATATTCGTGGCATACTAAAATCATCGAAGTTAGGTTCGGAAGCTTCGATGGAAGAGACGCGCGGTAATACAGTCCGTAAATCTGTTAGATTTCGGCTGGCAGGTAATCTTAAAGAGGTTGCTGGTTATAGCAACAATAAGTTCGTTATAACTGATGAACTTAGCGGCTTAAATTTCTTAATAGACACGGGTGCAGAGGTGAGCATAGTTCGATCTGATGTGGTGGAAATTGATAGCCCCACATTCGATTACCAACTATGGGCTGCTAATGGAAGTCCAATTGAGGTTAAGGGAGTTAAAGAATTGTCAGTGACATTGGGGCAGAAATCTCCATTTACGTGGAATTTTCTGGTCGCTGATATAAAGGATAACATCATTGGGATGGACTTTTTGATCCATTTTAATCTCGCTTTAGATCCCAAATCTAGGACCATTGGACAAAGCACTGGGATAGTGACTTATGCTGAGACTGGGACCTCAGTAGTTAGGTCAGTGAGACTACCCAGACCCGTCGTCGCCGATGACTTGGCGGATGTCATCGAGAAACACCTGGCCGTGTTTCTGCCATTCAATGCTAAACGCAAGGGTTTAAAGACAGGCATAGAACACCAAATCGAGTTGGTGGAGCCACTACCTTGTTCGCCGAAGTCTCAACCGTTAGCACAACACAAGCAGCAGGTTGCTATTGAAGAATTTAAGCGGTTGAGAGAAGAAGGAATTTGTAGGCGTTCAAATTCCAACTTTGCATCTCCAATAGTGGTTGTTCCCAAACCTGAACCAGGTCAATGGAGGGTTTGTGGTAACTATCGTCTATTGAATTCGGTAACGAAAGGCGATTCGTATCCTCTACCGAACCAGAGTACTTTGCTCAGGGATATAATGGGGTATGAGGTATATACAACGTTAGATCTGCAGAAGGCGTACTATCAAGTACCTATGGAGGCAGAATCTATACCGCTCACAGCAGTGCGATTCCCTGGAGGAGGATCGCATGAATTCTTATGTATGCCTTTTGGGTTGAAGAATGCAAGTCAGACATTCCAGCGTCTGACAGAGGAAGTTCTTCAAGACTGTTCATTTGCTAGAGTGTATATAGATGACATCATTATATATAGTCAATCTAGGGAGGAACACCGGGAGCATTTGGACATCGTTTTGTCTAAGCTGGAACATTATGGATTGGTAGTGAAACCAGAAAAGAGTAGGATTGGTTGCTCTACCGTAAAATATCTTGGACACACCATTTCCAAGGATGGAATCAAGCCCTTGGAAGACAAGGTACAAGCAATCAAGGATGTGCCAGAACCTAGAACTGTACGCCAGTTGCGTAGATTTTTGGGCATGATTAGCTACTATCGTCGGTTCATACCAGGTTTAGCTGGAATTTTGGGGTCGCTAACTCGACATTTAGTTCGTGAACGGAGCACGATCAAGAAGTCCTGGCCTATTAATTTTAGCCAAGACGACAAGGAAAAATTCCAGAGGGCCAAAGATCTGTTAAGCCAAATAACCACATTAGCACCTGTGGATTGGACTAAGCCGTTTGAGCTGGTCACAGATGCTTCTGATGTAGCCATAGGAGCAGTGTTACATCAACGGGAAAATGGTATAGTCAAGCCGATTGGATTCTATAGTCGGAAACTCCAAGATCGCGAGAAGCGATATGATACGCTTGGAAAGGAGTTACTAGCAGTTTATTCTGCAGTGTTGCATTTTGAGCACTACCTAGATGGACATCAGTTTATGATATTAACTGATCATAAACCGTTGTTGAGTATCCTTGGGAAAGCGAATAGGCTAAATTATTCTCGGCGGGTGAATTCACAAATAACCCGACTCGCAGAATTTGATTTTACCATTAGTCATATCTCAGGAAAAGATAATGTGGTGGCAGATACTCTCAGTAGACCAGACGTATCAGATGAAGATATGATTCGTTCAGAGTCACTCGTATGCTCTATTGTATCTTCTAATGATTTTGTCCAGCAATTGATGGAAGCACAAGGTCTTGATCCTTTAGTAGCTGTGTTGGAAAAGAATCCTGCATATACACGCAGGAAGATTGGAGATAAGTGGTTATTATGTGAAATCTCCAGGAGCCAACCTAGACCTTATGTACCGCTAGAATTAAGGTATAAGGTAATTCAGCAGCTACATGAATTCAGTCATCCTTCCATTAAGGCAACTATCAGGATGGTCACTGATAGATATGTATGGCCAAAGATGTCGAAAGACATAAGAGCCTGGGTAAGGACATGTGCCCGGTGTCAAACTTGTAAAGTTTGGCGTCATACCAAAACTGAAATTAAAACGATTGGTATACCAGCGGGTCGTTTCATGCATGTTCATATTGATATAGTAGAAATGCCTGAGATTTCCGGCCAAAAGTATTTACTCACGATGGTCGATCGGTTCAGTCGTCAGTTTGAGGTAGCAATCCTGAAGGACATGACAGCTCAAGAGGTCTTACTTATGTTCTTGCATAATTGGGTGTCGCGATATGGTGTACCGGTAAGGGTAACTACTGATCGTGGTAGTCAGTTTATGTCTGAACTGTTTATCAGATCATTGAATACAATGGGGATAGAAGTAAGACACACATGTGCTTATAATCCCAGAGCTAATGGGATGGTTGAGAGACTGCACAGGGAGCTGAAGGCTGCATTACGCTGCACCGGTGGATCCAGTTGGATACATGATTTGCCCATAGTTTTGTTGGCAATGCGAAACAGATACAGAGTTCAGTTAGGAACATCCATAGCAGAACTTGTTTATGGAGAGCCATTGAGGTTACCTGGAGATCTTCTAATAGAAGCTCCAAGTTGTCTCGATTGGGCCTCTAGTTCAGTAGATTGGTTTGTTGGAGCATTGAGAGATAAAATGAGTCGTTTAGCTCCAACCAAAACTAGAAGTCCAAAGTCTAAATGCTATGTATCTTCAGATTTAAAGCTGGCATCTCATGTATATATAACTAACGAAAACAGACAGAATTGTCTGACTCCATTCTATAAGGGGCCATTTAAAGTCAATCATATGACTGAGAAAAATGCATTTATAGAAGTAAATGGCACAGTAGAATGTGTAACACTGGATCGCTGCATTCCACAGTTTATTTGGACGGAGGAGGAGACTGAGGAACAGTATTCACCGAAGTACCCAGAAGTTGAGGCGAGATGTGACTCAGAAATTTGTGAGAAAAATGAAGAGTCGAATAAATATGGTAAAGAAGTAAAGATTAAAACCAAGACAACTGAGAATCAAGAACAATGCAATATGAATATGAAATCTGGTGAAGTACCAGCACAACTTGTTGAAACTAGGTCTGGAAGAGTCATCAAGAAACCGAAGAATGAAGACTACATCATGTATGGTTAATCATCTTAAACATGAGGGTGTATGTAGAGGTTAAATTAATTATTGGACACCAATTAACCTCTCATATAAAAATAAATCAATTTTTATTTTTGGACATTTGATGTTATCGCTGGTTTCGTAAAACAATATTGTAATTTTTGAAAAATATTGTAATTTTTTTGGAAGTTCTTTTGTTCATATTGTCGAAGGAAAGAGAGAGTTTTGAACTGGGTTACTGAATTGCCTAAGCGGGACACTGCGTTGTTCCATCTCCGACTCTTTGTGAATAAAACATTATAATCTTCTTGTCGATTTGATCTTTTTAATTATCAGCGAAAAGAACCACAAATTTGCTTTGGGTCTCAATCATTCCGATTCAGTATCCTGTGGATATCAGCGTATCCGGGTAAGCTTACTTATTTAATATAATATATAAATTGCAAGTAATTTAATAATATGATGTCTGGTTTATTAAATATTTAGGATACATAGCAGTTGGCTAGTGGACTTAAGGATTGTAGCTTAAGAGATAGTTCAGAGGAACTTAAGTGTTCCAAGATAGATGATCATTCCTCATATATGGATTTTCCGGGCTTGGCATCCAAAAGACCCCCTAATGGTAGTGACCTAAGGGTCTCTAAAGTTTCCAATAATTCTCTAATTTTAAAAGGATATCGGGTTTCATTTTGTTTTTATTTTTAGATTCTCAAGATTTCTTGTCTGAATTAATCTCTGGGATATACCTGGAATTTAATTACACAATTTTCTTCGAATTTGCCTATATATCCCAAGGACCTACTGCTAGCTCATCTGATTTTTCCGTTTCTTATAGACATTTATACCCATTTTTTCTCTCTTATCGTAATCTACATTATATCTGCTTTTTTATCTCACTCCACCATGAACCAGATTTTATCACCAGCCCCCATCATCCCGTTCTCAATCCAAAAGCTAATCTACAATCTTTCTTACCTCCAGCAACAAATGACTGATGAATAATCAGATGTTGCCAAATCGCTGTAATTTCACTGGGATGAGTGTACTTGTGAATTAACTGATTACTCCTCAATCCAAAACAAACGAGAACACATACACACAGGCATGAAGTACGCTTATCTAGTGAGCTGTCAGTAATTGACATTAAATAACTGTAATATCATTGCGAAGAGTGTATACATGCAGACATATACACAAACCAATTTAACATACTCTTTCCTAGCATTTTTTAAATAAACGTTATGTTTAAGATATCTAACTACAAGTATAAATGAGGCAGTTTGAACTAATATTTACACTTGACGTACTGATTGTCAACTTAGTGGGTGATGTGTTTGCCACTGAAAAAGTCTTCCGAACCCGGAAGTCGAAATATCTGGAAAAATAATGATGACGAGGATTCAATCATTTCGGTACGCAATCCGAAAATCAGGTAAATGACTGATGTCACAGGACTACTTGGAGCTCTGACTGGCAAACTTTTGATGTCCACCCTACAGCCCCACTTATTGCGTAAGGCTGACGAGTTTTAGACGGTGTAGCTAGGGAGGTTGCCCTGCAAAACCACAGTAAGCGCAACCTCTTTCTCTGGTCTTTACGCTCCCCTCTCTCAAAGAAAGATCTGGCCCAGATCTCATTTGGGAAATTTGGGATAACTTTAACCACCTTAAAGAGGTCTCTTTGGGAAAGAGTCGCGCCTTTGTTCTCTCCTCGCATAAAAGACTGTCAGACGGGGAGCTTAGTCACCTCAAACTGCAATCGCCCTTATTATCGTCTGGCGAAGTCAAATTAAAGCGTGACTGCACGCTACTACAAAGTACAATAGAGAAAGCTCAGACCCCTCAGCAAGACACCACTCCCCTTCCTGCAGCTAGACACTCCTTTCCGGGCTGGAGTAATCCAAATAAAAGCCGCTCATTTCACGGCGGCATCCTTGGCGATGCCCCTTCCTCTAGATCCCTCCTGCTGAGCTCTTCCCGGTTTAAAGGGCTTCCCTTCACCAGTAGCCCATACTCCACGACAGTTCACCCCCCACAGTCTCAAGCTTTACCGCGTCGTCGTGGCCGACCATGCGGCGTAATGTCCACAAATAACGCATTCTCTCCCCTATCTACTTTACCAGAACGATATTCCTACGTCATGTCATTTTCACGGCCGGTGCCGAGGTCCAGAAACCAAAAAAACGCAAGACGCTCAAGGCCACGCGGAATATCGACTCAGCCCCATCAACTTCAACCAAGGATAGTTGCGTCTCTGCCCTGATCAAATCCTGTCTCCTCCCACCCCACCAATGCCGTTCCAGACCGTCCCCTCAAGTCCAGATATCTCGCCTCCTTGCTTTCAAATCCTCCAATTACCTCACCCACCCGACAAAAGTGGGACAAAAGTGATCCAGATCGACGCTGACCACTCCATCCTCGTTAACGAGCGGTCAGTCACCCTCATCAGCCCTCGATCTTGCCCCGCCCGCCAGCGGGAAGCTCCCGCACGCTTCTCCTCCCCGGTCTAACCATCCCTCTCACAGAGCACTCTCAGCAATTCTCATCAATTGCAGATCACTTACGCCCAAAATCAATCAACTGCGAGCATTTCTATCCTCTAACCAGCTAGACAATTTTTTTCTTGTTGAAACATGGCTGTCCCTATCCATACACTGCGATGACCTTTTTCTCATCCATGGTTCCACTTTCTTTCGTAGTGACAGAACTGTCGGTCGAGGGGGCGGGCTGGCTGTCTATGTCCGATCCTCTCTCATGCCCACCCATTTATTAGTTTTTCAGATAAATATTTAAATAAAAGTAAAGCACGTTAAATTTAGATCGCGTAGTATGCCAAAATTGATAATGTATAAACGATTAAACCCCCGAAAATTTCTATTCATATCTGATTTTCTACGTCTTTGAGAAATAGGCCCACACACGATGGCTGTCTATGTCCGATCCTCTCTCATTCTCAAATGTTTGCCTATATCAAACTTACTGTGATTAGAATTTTTCTCGTTTCAGCTACTAATCCTTAATCAAAGTATATCTACCTGTGTTGTCTACAGACCTTCTAACCTCTCAATTATCCACGACACTCACGAGACTCAATTTTTGTCCACTTTTTTCTCTCATCACTCCAATTGTTACGTCGGTGTGGGCGACCTTAACCTACCCATGGTAAATTGGGAAAATCTAACTTCTAAATGTCACCCGCTGCTTCGACTCTTTGCGGATAACATACTAAATCAATTAGTGCAATTCCCTACCCGAGGGAACAACCAACTTGACTGTGTACTCTCGAAAAAAAAGAGGTGACCGACGTCCAATCTCGGAAGATCTTACATAATCTCGATCACTGTCAGATATCCTTCGTTATTCCTCTTTGTTCCTTTATCCCTAGAGAAGACTCTCAATCACTTGACATCGAAAGACGCACCCGCACGGCTCCTAACTCCCGGATAATGTTCGCTGTTATCAAACACCAATTGCTACAAAAGCCCAAAACCTCATATATAAACTTCTCTCAATCGGACGCCTCCTGCTTTTCCGAAGATTATTTAAATTATCTCCTCGACTCCTGTTCACCTCTCAATTCGCCTGCTGAGATGTTAGACAACGGAGACGCTGAGAACCTACGCTAGTTCAACGTTTCGTCTGCCTCCGTTGCTCAAGCAATTAAAGACATCAAATCTAAACACCAATTTGATCAATACGGTGTAGCAGTCATCACGATTGCACTTCTTGGCTGGTATCTCTTCTCCCTGGCTGCCGATGTTATCAACCGATGCCTCGAAACTACCAATCTTCCCCCGGAATGGCTTAATTCGACGATCTCTCCTATCCAAAAAAATGACACTTCGTCGATCTCCTCATTCAAAGATCTCCGTCCTATTACTTTCGTTCCTTCTTTCACTAAAATCTTGGACAGAGTCTGATAAAACATAATCTACCCTTTAATTAAGTTACAGGACAACTTCCAACTTCTCGACGATCAACATGGCTTCATAAATGGCCGGATATATCCAAGGTTTTCGATTCTTTGTCATTTTCAGCAATTGAATCCGCCTTATTGAGAAATGGTATCTGCGGCAACGTCTTCAATCTTATCAGTTACAATCTCTGAAACCGATGCGCAACTGTAAAGGTCGGGAATAATCAATCGAGGCCAGCCCTTATCCGATCTGAAAATCCCCAGGGCTCCGTACTTGGTCCTATTCTTTTCAACCTTGTACTCGCGCAGGTACAGGTTAAAGACAACCTTTTCAAGCTGTTTAAATATGCGGATGATATGGTCATAGTATTCAGTAACCCCACAGCTTCCAACCCCCCTTATATCGGTGCATTTATCCTCGCTCCATTTGCAACTTAGCAATATTGGTCTCAATCTAAACCCCGCCAAGAATCGTTTGATGAAACTCTCCTCCGATCCATTCTGTTCTCTCCCGGATGCAAATTATCCCCATGATATTGAAATAATAGATTCGGCTAAGCACCTTGCTATCTATTCTTCAAAATCTCTAGACTTCTGCCCACACCTTACACACACTACTTCCAAACTCTTCACATGGGTCCGTGTGATTTGCTTCAAAACTAACAACCCCACTCTCCAACTCACGCTATTCAAGGTCCATGTCCTACCCCTCATTTCATACGCTTGCGAATTCTACTGTCCTCTCAGTCTAGCCTCCTCGTTCGACATCGAACATATCTCCTCCAGATTTCTAAAGCGAGTCTTCCCTCACAGCCAAAATTATCGGGAACGCCTACTCCTGGCAAACCTTCTACCACTTTGGTTTTCCCGTCACCATCGACTCATTTCTTTTTTTCATAAGATCACAACTTGTCTATCACTGTCCAACTGTGCTCACCCAAGTCACCACTACACCACACGTTCTAGCAACTCTTCAATCCAATCTAACCATACTGCTAAAATATTTTTTCAAAATCTATCTCTTTTCCAAAGCCACTAGTGTTTTCAACGCTCTTCCCACGGAAATGCAGCTCCTACCCCATCACGAATTTAAAAAGGCGGCCCACAAGTACTTCTTTAACAATTTTTTATGCGAGACGACCGTTTGGAATCGAAATTGGTTCCTTCTTAAATCATAAAATTGCTTTCACCCCCAGGCTATTCTCCTTACTAGTCTTGGAGGGGAAATCTCTCTGGCTGACCTCTAATTCCACTCTGATTTTAAACCACTCACTCTTGACTCTCTGATATCATTTCTATTCTCATTTTTCATTCTATCACATACATATAGTGGATAATTTACCAGGTTTTGCTGAACTAATCCTTTTCCTTTTTGTTTCAGCAAACGACCGGAAAATCAAAAGCCTGCTGGACCACACGACGGTTTACATCGGACATTGATTCTCCCTCGCCTACCATCAGTCTTAACCTCGCTCAACGGAAGCCATTGAACCCTGCACGAAACACAAGTTTCAATCTAGTCGACTCCATCCTAGTCAATACTACCCTACGGAAATTCAATATCCACGACAAAGAACTCCGTTGGTCGACGTCTGCTTCTGGTCCGCCATCACTTTCGAACTCACAACCAAATTCGTCTGTCCGACACCCCGCATTGATGCTCGGACGCATTGATGATGGACTGAACTCCATTTTATCCTGTCTAGTCAAATGGAATCTCTCTTTTTTTTTACCAGATTGAACTGTCATGAATATGATGAAATCACTTCTCATCCTCAAATCCTCCCTTTACTGTTGTTAAATACTTTGCTAGTCACAATTTCATTCATCTCCACATATCCTACCTTTGATTTGTTACTTCAATGGTCAGTCCAGTTAGCCTTGTTGCCAAATAAATGTATTATTATATATGTTGTGGGAATATATAAATATAAATAAGTAAATAATAAATTTTTTTAAATATTGATAATATTATATATATATATATATATATATATATATATATATATATGTATATGGTTTGGACACAGATATTTAAATGGAAAAATAAATTTATACAGGATATGAGTATAAATGTGTATTTGGTTGAGATATTATTCGTTAGTGTAGGCTCCGTGTTCTGTCTATTCCAAAGAAAGTATAATTTTATATTCTATGAAGTTTTATTTACCTCTCTCCCCCTATGGCCTATTGCACACAGAACGGGATTAGGTAAACCGGGGAGTTTGAGGATTACTGCAATATTTAAACTTAAAAGTTTTGTTGGTCCTTATACGTTTCCGAAATAGCAATTAAAAAATTAGAGACATCATGGATAGGTGTGTATGTCAATCCATAGGGTTTGCTTATAGTTATTCTATGAATGTCACTTTAGTAGAGTACACATATGTGTATATAGGTTGTTGTGTGCGGAGAGGGATTGACATGGATAAGTTTGTGTATAACTTTGAGTATTAGAGATTAGGTATGAAGACCGGATATTAGGGCAGACAATAAAAATACTTTTGGAATTAAAATAAATATAAATAGATCTGTCTTGAATGAGGATACCACATTTGCCACAATTTGTTTTTTTCCTGTGCGTATGGTGTCAACCCTGAAGATGGGACTGGAAATAAGGTCTCGAAAATTAGGAAAAAAAAGAGTGGAAAATCTTGTTCCAACGTCATTTTCAGACAAGCAGCTGATGGAAGGCTTTAAAATGATGGGACAAGTGAGAACCCATCAATCAAGGCCAATAATCGGTGCACCTGTAAATATGCAGTATTCAAGATTTTACTGACCTTTGAGTAATATCTATTATCCTGTTGGGGTCTTTCGCGGGGTTGTTTTTTAGTTCGTGAATTTTGTACCCATCCTACATATCAATGGTGGCTATTTTTATTACCTGTGCGCCTAATCAGTCTCTGATAAATATTTAGTTCATTGTTTTATCCTCAGGTTATTATATTAATCCATTATTCTCTGAAGTTCGGATAGATAACCACAGTAAATCCAATGCGTAACTTCTGCAACTAAGCGAAATAAGTTCACTGAGACACAATAGTCCACCGCGTGTTTTTTTCCATTCTGTGCGCGGTTCTGTTTCTTTTATAAAAACACTATTAATTACAAATAAAATTGCAGTTCAAGAAATATCGATTAAAACTGCTTGAGACTAAAAGAGATTGTTCCTAAAATCACAGCTAAAAGAAATATTGTTTAAGGACAGAGTTAGAATATTTGACCTTAAAGAGCACAGCGTTTGTAAAAATTGACCTTTGTTGGGTTGTAACACGGAGGGGGGCTAACCTTACAGGAAGTGTTATTGCTCTGCCATACCGTGTAACGACTGATTTTGGCTCTGAAAACACTGATTCTGGTTCTTCTATATCTCGCGGCGGCGTGACGGCTTCAGTTGGCTCGGTTTTTGATGGAACATCGGGCGTCAATCCGTTGTCAGCAAGACTGTATGGGAGTGGCGTTCTCGTTTCTTCACCGCCTGATAGATCTACATTGCGAAACATCGGGTCATCTAGATCAAAGTCGGCTGGGGATAATCTGTGCTTGGAGACCGCTTCAGCTTTGCCATTAATCTCCAGAATGATGTAATTCTGACGTCGATCTAACACACGATAAGGACCGCGCTTCGGTTTGGCTAAAATCCTGTTATCCATATCGTTGTTGATGAAGAACCATTTGCAGCTATCAAAATCTTTGCGTTTATAGATTGGGCCATGTTGCTGACGTGTAGGACAGATCGGCCGATTCTGAGCGTTATACTGTAGAAAACTGCGAAGTGGAAACAGAAATGTCGGATCGTTCATCGTTAATGCAGTTTCAGAGCGTGATCGGACTAGTTCGCCAGGCAGCCGTAGACATTCGCCAAATACCATTTCAGCGGAGCTACATTTGATCGGCTCACGAGGTCTTGTACGCATTGATAGGAGTACTTTCGGTAGAGCCGCAAGCCAATTTTCTTCTGGGCTAGCCTTGAGCGCCGCTTTCAGTTCTCGGTGTGGCCTTTCAACGAAACCATTTGCTCTCGGGTTGCGAGCCGCGGTCACGGAGTGTTTGACACCGTAGTATTGCAGTAGGGCTGCGAACTCTTCTCCGAGGAATTGTGCGCCACGATCGGTTGT
>JAQBSW010010007.1:0-26145 GCA_029291075.1 Eudiplozoon nipponicum | reverse complement strand
TTAAATAGTTGTTTTAATCCTTCAACACTTTCATGGAGTTCTGAAGATCCATAACAATTTTTTCAATATCGGAATGCGACAAAATCGGAGCCATGTCAAACCGCTTGCGTTGTTTAATAAAAATTAAATTTTCGAAATGTTAAGCTTCTTCACGCCTAGCCTCTGAATGAGGCAACTCGCTTTAGACTCTAAAAGCCACATATGGGCATTCTAGTATTTAATATTTCTGTTAATTGCTTATTGTTGTATATTATTCTGCTTAAATTAGCTCTACTAATTTTCCCCATATTATTTCAGTTGCCTAGCGAAAACTTGTAAACTACGACGAAGAATTCTGACGGTCGATATCAGAAACTGGTTCGTCCTCGCCTTTGAACAAAATGTTAAATTCGTTCAACTGAAGGCAGCGAAACCTACGCACTGCACTGATATTCTGGATTTTCACAAGCCTAGTCAATAAAAATGTATCTCTCGTCAGGAAGAACTAACACGAAGTTTCTGAAAGCAAATTGTTTCAACTTCCAGCAGCCTTTTAATTAAATATTTTGCTAGTCACTACTGCACATAAATATTCATATCCATACTATTTAATTGTATCTTAACATTTTGTTACCAAATAAAATTTTATTTTTAATAAAAATTATTATTTTAAATTTAACAGATAACAGCATTAAGTGTGAGGATATATTGCAATTGATGAAATGAATTAGAAAAATTAGCTTAAAAGAATGAGCTGTGGAATTTAGTTATTCTAATTTTGGTGATCTTATTCAGCCGCATTGGGTCTTCGAATCTGGCAACACAGTGGATTTCCTATGGTAGGGATCAAAGGGTGTAAACGCCGTGGCTGCAAGTAAATGCCGTGCGACTTTCCAAATAGTAAAAAAGCCGTAGATAATGAAATAGTAAATGTAGGTAGTCCTAATCAAGGCTGGAATTGCGTTCTCCATCAAATGTCGAGAAAGTTTAGCAATGTGTCAGTGTCTAGGAGTAATTTCGTTGTTTTAAATCTCAGAATTGTATTTGTAAGATCTGCTGCAACATCGTGGTGGCTGACACACGTAGAAGTCCGATAAATAGATTGTAGGAGGTTTTGTAGTTATTGTAATAGGTTTTGCGGGGTAGCTGTCTATTTAGTAATATTATCCCATTCCTACATTTCCATGGTGGCTATTTTCACCACCCGTACACATGATTAGTCCCTGACCTTTTTCCGAAGGGTGAAGTGAGAAGACTCATCCATGTTATCAGATGTTTATTGAATGTTATGTTGCAATGCATGAATCAATTCACTGTTAAACCAGATAGACCGTGCTCTAGACGGCAACAAAATAATATATTGTCAAACAATTAAATGTCTTTTACAAAGGTAGTCACAATAAACACAATCGGCTAAATCGTGATGAATTCATTTAAATGAGTGAAAAAGTACTAGGATATAAATCCAGACTGATTAGAAGTTTAGTTTTGTAACGATACAAATTACTGGCCGACATATTGCGTAAATTAAATTCAGTTTTATTTACGTTGCACCAAAGAGAAAAAAGCGAAACTTTCCGTTTAACCAATAGTGTGCAAGTAGACATGGCATGCTATTTAAGCACGGCAATTTACCATGCAAGTCAGTTGTCGCAATTGCATTCTGCTTTGCGTTACGCGTGTGCGTTCTGTCGGCTGTCAATACCTACGCTGTTGATTTGATAGTTTCACCAACAATTGGCTACATCCGTGACTTATCTTGTTGCGGTATAACCAGCGAGACGAGCCAATTAATTGCAGAACCTGAACGACGTTATCCACATCATGATTACAACTCAACCACAGGAGCGACAACAACCAGAGTCCACCCAAGGCTCTAGGACATCTTCACACTCTGAATAATTCAGGAGAACGCACGACCAGGCCCTCTTAAGGGCCTCCTCTCAGTAACAAATCTCTATTCAGAGCACCTTAACCGAGTTTGTAACGTCGTACGGCATTTACTTGAAGCCGGGGCGTTTACAAAATTGGCGACCTCGCCAGGATACTGATTATTGTTCTGATTTTTTTTAGTATAAATAAATTGACTTTCTTTTTCATTTATTTGGGATAAAATAGATTAACATTTGCGTTTCCTTTACCCTGATTGTGGTCTTCTGGGAATTTTGGGTATATATTCGTGGATTTGTGGTGAATTTTTTTGGGGGATAAAATAACAATACATTGGCATCAAAGGACAACGGGGCCCCTGTCCATCTTTTCTACGTACAAAACGGTACCGTACGTACTCGACAGGCTCCAATTACAGTTTTGAAGCAGTTAATGTGACGTGCTTTGTTCTGCGCTCATTCAACTGTGGAAACTTTTATTTGGGTAAGCGTTTCGTTAAAGTATATTTATATATTTTCATATTGCTTATAAATTTATGCTTTTAAGATCCCGTAAGATTGTTAAAATGTCAGGTCCAATTTTAGATATTGATGTTCCTGTTTGGGATGGAGATAGTGAGCTATTCTTTATGCGCGTAGACTCCGCTTTCTCCCCGTTTCCTGATTATGAGTCATTAAAAACTGTCGAAGATTTTTGCTAAACTACCTTCTGAATTGCAGCGACGGATTTATCCTGAGCTTGAGGCCATTAGGAAGCTACCTAATCCCATTTTGGGCCTACAAAACAAGGTAGAATCCTTGCTTGGACCCACGGAAACTGAGCAGATAATAAACAAATATGCGCAGTTAGATATGCCAAATCTTGGCCCCATCGAAATACTGAGGGAATTACGGAAACGTTGGTATAAAACCAACATTTTTGACCATGAGGCTAAAGTTGTTTTTATTAACAATCTTCCCCAAACATTAAAACTCTTTGCCAGACAGCTCCCCAACACTCTCTCTATAGATGACTTATCTGAGAGATGTGAGTTAGAATATAGGGTTTTGGAACCCAAAGTGAATCCATCATCCTTTTCTTCACCCCCGCAAGATGATAGAATCTCCTCTTTAGAGAGAGCAGTGGCGAACATGGCGAAAGTTCTAGAAGGATTGGCCATTACCAAATCCCAGATAAATCAAGTGAATGCTCGACCAATATTCGTTTCCAAGTCAAATTATAAATCCTTTAATAAATATGCTCCAAAGAACTGGTGTTATAACCAACAGAAGTTTTTTTATGCTTGCCAAGTTTGTATTTGTCGTTCCGACAGTATATGTATAACACCATATTTCTACCTTCTCACATCAACCATCCGAAAAAAATCAGAGACTGTTTATGTGCAAAAGTAATAATAATAGCCACCCTGGATATGTAGGACGGGTACAGAATCGCGAACTAGATAGCAACCCCGCAAAAATACGCCTACAGTTTAATATAAAAAACATCATTAACCGCAGCATTATGAAAATAAACATAATTAAATTATGTTCTATTACCAATTTTTAAAGCTATCGTCTTTTAACAGTTTATTCTCAGCCCCAGTGTTATCAAATATCTACTTAAATCATAAAAATCTAGTGTCGCATTATTTTTTGAAGAAGTCGACATTTTTGGATCAACTAGAATGATTATTTTTGAATCATCAGCAAATTTGAAAACTCGAACGTTAATGATCTTAGTTTCCAAATGTGCAAATACGATTTTAAATAAAATTGGCCCCAAACATTATCCTTGTGGAATTCTACTTGTTACTCTTTTCGATTTTGATATCAAATTATTTAATTGAATACTCATTCTTTCATTTTATAAATAGTATCAAAGTAATCTAAAAATATTCGGATCAGTATTCAGTAAATTAATCGCATTCAAAATAGCATCAAAAGATAGAGAGTCAAAATTTTTGAGATATATTTGATACAATTAATGTATCTAAATTTTTCTCATCGAGTGTAATTACTCGTATTCACATAGAAAGTATATTAGTAAATGTCGATCTATCTTTCGTAAAGCCATGTTGACTTATATCAAAATCAACTGGCAACATACATTCTAATTGATCTAGTATCAGTCATTCTATTATCTTCAAAACTGAAGGGATAATAGAGATTAGTCTATAATCACTGGCTTACGCTTGCTTACTTACTTTTGGCAACGGTTTAGCTACAATCGTTCGAATTTCGATTAGTAATTTCCCAATCTTCAAAATTCTATTTATAAAATTGCAGAGCGCATTCATAAAAGTTAAAGGTAATTGAAGTAGGTTATTAATCGATATGCCAAGGTGATATTTTTTATTTTTTGATTTTATTTTTAACCTTAATTTTATCAATGAATCACTGTCAATAACAAGTCCTGGTTTCTGGTCTCCCAAAGGATCAGTTAGATCCATGAAATTGCTTTCATTCTATGGATTACATATCAAATTGACAAATACTTCATCCAATTCACAGAGAAATTCATACTCGTTTTTTAATACAAATGAGATTTTCGATGTTTCAAATCGTACAAATGCGAATACAACAAACATTACTGAATGAGTTGCACGTTAAACTAATACACATTGATGAAAAGGCCAGTTCGTCAGACTTCAGTGTATGTCTTGATCATCATAAGTCAGACGTGTATTACCACACGTAAACCAAGTTCAAAGACCGATAAGTAAAATAAATTTATGCAATCAAACGTGATGAGTTTTGTCATTAGTATAATATAAGGCATATAAAAGCATTAGAAAATTAATCATTCACATGAGCATGGCAAGTTTTGTGGCACACATAGTGTTTTATCACAGTGGCTATCTATTAAAATAGAATAAAATACAGCTATATATAAATGTATATAAGATTGAAAATTACAGCTTTTTAATAGAATGTATATAACATTCCGTCATAATAAAAACACTAAGTCATTGTGATCACATTTTTCCAAATCCGGCCTTAAGTCGTTTAAAAATTTACATGTTTTAGAAAATGACGAAAGTTGGCCAACAAGTTTCCCTATTATAAGGGTTGTGATTGCCGACAATTCATAACTTGTCCCTATTCCATGCGTCTTTTTTATTGGACTGATATACAACTCTGTCCATTGTTATTTTTGAAATATTTTGTTACGATATAACTGCTTTTACACCATAATTATGGCAAAACCAAAACCTTAGGCCTATACTAATACATTTTGTACGTTATTTGACTAATAAATATTCCAAATAATCTTTGTATCTCTTCTATCAGGTTTGATTGGCCATTTTATTTTGTTCAAATTTGCAGCTGCCAATTTCATATTCGGTATAATCAAAACAATGTCTATTTCTAGCTAGAAAATATTTTGAAGTAGAATAGTATGATGAGGATGTAAATGTAAGAATTGGAGGTGAAATTGACATGAATTTTATTCTAACGAAACCAAAATATATTTCGTTGACGAGATTTTGCCGTTCATTTTCACAAGCTTCTTCATCATTGATTTTTATCATAACCCAAATATTTTAACTTACTGAGAAGCGTAGCAGAAATAAGACTCACTAAATGTTTACAACCGAGTTCTTTAAACTCAACATAAGGATAAGTGCCCAGGATCCTTTCAAAATTGCATTTGAGTCGATAATAGTCTAGTCATTATGAAATTTATTAACCTGCATAAGGCTCTGCCACTTGTATTTCTCATCTAGTAAAATTCCCACTGCAATTATTATTGGTAAAATTAGCTATTCATAACACACTCACTCATACATAATAATACTTCTGATTTGTATTTTAAATATTTTAGCTCTCCGGCTAGGTATATTTTAGCCAAATACAAAACTATCGCTATTATTATATATATATCGATGGAGAATAGTATGAGGAATATAAAATTTGACGAGTTGTAGTTGAAATTTTACAGGACAGATATTCATGAAAAGGTTCAATGAACACCAAATAGTACACTTGCAATTGCGTCTAATGGGAGGACTGATAATATAAATGTGGAATTTAAACCAAGTGTTTAGTTGACTGGTTTATACAAGAATGATACTGCTCCAAATATTTTAAAGCGAAAAATTGAAGAGATAAAATATTTTAACTGTGGAAATGTTAGCCCGATGTTCTAAACAGGAACAATTGATATCGTTCAAATTGGGGGGAAAATTAAAATTAAATATTTAGATTAAACGTAAACATCAATGATTCTTTTCAGGTAGAAATTTATTAAATCTGTAGAGTCAAGACGATGTCTGATTTCTCGAGATCTATAAATAAAGAATTATTTTAGGGACCAACAAGTATGCATATTAAGTAGGAAGGAAGAAGAAGTTAATGCATTTAAAAGTGGTCATCCGCCATGACAAATCGTTTTGCAAAAAGGTGGCTGTGGCAAAATGAACAAATAAATCAACGACAGATTAAAAAGGAGCTTGGTTGTAGAAAAAAAATTTGCAGGAACAAATTCGTCCAAGTCTGTAACAGAAGCAAAAACTAATAAAACTCAAAAAATCATGGCCGACAGAAATAGGATAAAAAGTGTTACTTGCGGGAAAGTCTCTGCTGAGGCGTGTGGCAATAGCCACCTTTAAGACAAATAATGAACAAAGAGTCTTATCTAGGGCAGACATTATTTCAACAGAAATTCCTCGCAGAAGCTCCCGTATAAGAATGAAGCAGTCAGCCCAATGATAAAAGCAGACTTCGAGCCGAAGTGAACATAAATTAATTAATATTTGTAAATTTGTTTTATTAAATCGATGCTCGTTATGCGAGCAAAATTCTATATATAGTTGAGTAAAAATAAAGCATGTGTGGTACATTTAAAATGGCTTCTGATGGGTTGGAAACGTTGATTCAGGGACTGACCTCTCAATGAATAATTTAACAGCAGAATTAGGCATAATTAAGTCTCGTCTGGACGATACGCTGATAATAAACACCGACGACATACGTGTACGTGGACCATCCAATATAGGTGGACACAACAAGGTGAATTGTGGTGTGTACCATATTTTTATGGAGAAACTATTTTATTACATTTAAATTATTTTGTTCTACTGAAAAGAAAGCATTTCAGTTTTTCCGTATATCTATTACTTAATAGTGCATGTATACTTTAGTTTAATGACACGAAATTTCACATTATATTGAATATAAATATAAGAATTACATTACTAATGTATTTATATATTACGCGATTGGCTCATTGATTTATGTTTTATTGTACAGATTTATCTGATTTAATAGTATTTCCTAGTATATAATTTACTCTATTCACTTGCTTTTGATATATCTTGTGATTTAATTCTAATTAAATAATTCTTATTCTAATTATATTTCTAGTTTCTCAATTGCTCTCATCATAAAAGTATAATTATTTATTTGGAGTCAACCGACATATGATCTATCGGATATAATGAAATCCTATATATATAAAATATACACACGATTAGTATTTCAAATTAATTAAAATATGTGGATTAAAACCTCGTTAAAAAACTGTAGCATTACAAAATTATGTACATATTTATCTGATTTAATAGTCTTTCCTAGTATATAATTTACTCTATTCACTTGCTTTTGATATATCTTGTGATTTAATTCTAATTAAATAATTCTTATTCTAATTATATTTTTAGTTTCTCAATTCCTCTCATCATAAAAGTATAATTATTTATTTGGAGTCAACCAACATATGATCTATCGGATATAATGAAATCCTATATATATCAAATATACACACGATTAGTATTTCAAATTAATTAAAATATGTGGATTAAAACCTCGTTAAAAACTGTAGCATTATAAAATTATGTAGCAAAATTCTGATTGCCTCCACATACTCTGAAATTATACAAAACAAATATTAACTGTTTAATAGTAACAAATAAAAAATGTTAGTTGGCATATTTCATTGTAACCTCTAGTATGACTCTTCTAGATGTCAGGCGCATTGAAGCCACAGTATAAGAAAAACGATCCTATGAGAATGACATTCCATTCTAGCATGCAGAATGCTATAGAATGTTTCCTTTTAAACCTTCGGTTACATTCTTAATGTCCGGCTCTTTAGAATTAACTTAACATAAATTTTTAGTATAAAAATGAAAGATATTTTTAGGATTGCGCAGAACAATCCTTAATTTATCTAGACAATGAAATAGATTATAACTTCAGTTAAATACTGTTTGTTGCGGAGAACTAATATATCTGCAAGTACGTATTAGGTGTTGCGAACCTAGTAACAAATTAGTTCAGTTATGACCAGAAGGATAAACCATAGAATGGAAGGATAGGATGGTATACCCTCGACGAATGTAACCTGTACAGTGGTTAACATTTTACGATAATAGATAACGCTAACTCAATAATTATATAATATATATATATATATATATATATATATATATATATATATATATATATAAGAGAGTAATGAGTTCGATACTAACACTATGGTTATTGTTTCAGTAACTGATACCAACAATATAGTACCGAAAAGGTACATGGTACTAACATGATAGATATCAATGTATGCTATAGTTCACCGCAATTGAGAATTAAAACTATTTATGAACACCTGTTACTCCAGTAAATTCATACACTCTGGCCTTGATCGATATCAGTTATCACATTTCGCGGTAAGCATGACATCATTCAATTCAATATATAACAGTTAAATACTGTTTTTTTGCGGAGAACCAATATATATGCAAGTATGTATTAGGTGTTGCGAACCTAGTAAAAAATTATATCAGTTGTTACCAGAAGGATAAACCAAAGGCAGCATGAACGGAAAGTATAATCTCATGCACATTCGTTTCAAGCTTACTGGCGACTCATCAGTAGGAGCCGGTATTACGCCCTTCACCCACTATATACTTTGGTCAAGATTGTACCATCCTATTATCCTACAATCTTAGTTCTCCGCAACAAACAGTATTTAACTGCTATATATTTAATTGAATGATGTCATGCTTACCGTGAAATGTGATAACTGATATCGATCAAAGCCAGGGTGTATGGATTAACTGGAGCAACAGGTGTTTAGAAATTGTTGTAATCCTCAATTTCGGTGAACTATAGCATAAATTGTTATCATTCATATTGGTACGATTTTCCGAGTCGGAAACCATAGTGTTAGTACCATGTACCTTTTTCGGTACAATAATGTTGGTATCGGTTACTAACACAATAGCCATAGTGTTAGTATCCTTTACAGACTCGGTATATATATATATTATATAGTGTGAGTTAGCGTTGAAGTCGCATTGTCGTAGACTATACGATGTTAGCTTCACTATTGCAGGTTTACACATTCGTCTAGGAGATTGTACCGTCCTATTATCCCACATTATTGACCAAAATATATAGTGGGTGAAGGGCGTAATACCGGCTCCTACTGATGAGTCGCCAGTATGCACGAAATGAATGTGCATGAGATTATAATTTCGTTGTTCCTTCCTTGACTTCCATGGTACGAATAAAGAAAAAAAATGCCAAAATTAATATACAAATTAAATTGCGCGTTGACCAATCTATATGTAAAGCCAAGACATTCTGGATTTATTTATTGTGTTTATCGTGACTACTTTTATACGAGACAGTAACATGTGTTGACAATATATTATTTTGTTGATGTCTAGAGCACGGTCTATTTGGATTAACGGTGAATTTTAATTTACTTTGCAACATTATGTACAATATATGTATGATGAGAAGACCATGAGAAAGAAAATTTTCTTATATCTGATAAAATTTCTTTTTGTTTTTGCACACAGGAAGGGTACAATGAATTTTATTAAAGCTCGAATTTCAAAAGATATGTATGATGATTCGGCTTAGTCTTCTCTCGTCACCCACTGGAAAATGGTCGGGGACTAATCATAAGCACGGCACTCAACATCGGCTACCAGGCATATGTAGGAATGGTATGGCATCACTAAATAGACAGCTACCCCGCAAAACCTCTTACAATAACCACAAAGCCTCCTACATAAATAATGCCCCGTTTCGTCGAACTCACTGCCAATAAGTATTTTATCAGCAAATCTATCCTAGGAGAATATCAAGCAGGCGCTTGTCCTCCCGCTAGTCCAAGCACTTCGGATGAATGCCACGGAAGAGTAAATCCGGAAAAGCAGCGAAAACACACAAGCAAACCAATACTGAGCCACAAATCACAGCGAACCACCCTCTCGAGATCACAATTCTCGAAGACAGCCACACGATGACGAGTGACGACGATATAACACTGCCATCTATACTCGACAGCGCACGCAGAAAAAATTACATCCAGATCAGGAAATGCAGGAAGCCTGGTGGCGAGCCCAGCAACAAGCTGTACCACTACATGGACCCAGTAAAAATATGCCAATTCGACCCAGAATACCTTGACGAGTGGATGGACAATGACACTATTGGCCAAGGTGTCCAATAAAACCGACGAGGGCTCACTATTTTTGGGGGCTTGGGAGACAATCCCAATGTCATTCAATCAATCATCAATATACCGAGGGAACATGTTCGCAGCCATGGCAGAGCCTGCAACGCGCCGTCAAGCAGCGCATGACATTAGATCGGAAGGACAGGCTTACAGAATCAATGAGCCATATGACCCTAGGTAGCCGCACACTTTCCGAGATATTTAGGTAATTGGAGCTGAAAGCCTTTGAATTCAATCTACCCAAGGACATCCTGATGCGACTATTCATTGAGAAGCTTCCTCCGCCACTCCAAGAAATGGCCACGTTTCTGCGCGAATCCGTCGAAGTGCAAGACGACGTACTGCCGGCACGTCTAGACAAGTAGTGGAAGAAACACCACTGCAGCTCACCTGCCTCAGAGCCATGTTGCATCACATCATGCCTCAATCTACATCATCATCAGCCCAACCTAATGTCATCAATGAGTGTCCCATCTGTCTGCTCGAGAGTCTCACCGTCTGGCCAGGTTCGGCCTCGGTCGATGTCGTCCTTTATAAACGTGACCAGAGCAGGATTGACCAGCGTTGATCACCGTCGGGAAACAGCACCAGGAGGTCGACGTCTAGAGGCCGGGCCACAGTTCCACAGCTACCGGCGGAGTGGTGTCCGAATCATCGCAGCTATGGCCACTCCATAGGCTACTGCCTCAAAAACGGCTGCACATTCCCGCGCACAGACGCGACGTTTAGGTGGACGCGGTCACCTTCGACAACTCAGGATGATCTGCCCATGGAGGGTTCGAAAAACTGCTGGGGTCATCCTGCTCTACGGCAGTAGATACTGATCACCCCAAAATTGTTGGCCGCCCGACGTCTGATGGGTAGAAGCATGTTGCTTTCGCGGTAGGGCGCAATCAAATTATTGTCTTTACAGTGACGTCTCCAGTAAATCATGCTTCAAACGTCCAAATTCCAGCAACCAGTCCCATCGTCAGTTGCCAAAATCGACATCCTCTTTCATCCGTGACGCAACCACTGGCGAATTATTTCTCATAGACACTGTATCAGATGTGAGCTTACTACGCCACAATTATTTCGAACCTACCCACCCAGTCGACACCAGCAATCTGACCTGCGCCAATGGCTCCAATATAACGACGTTTGGGGTACGAGTGCACACAATCTCGTTCTCTAACTCAAAAAGATGTTTCAATTATCCTTTCATTATTGGCAAAACGACAGGAAACATCATTGGACGTGACTTTCTCGAACACTTCGACCTTACCATTCGTCCAAGAACACGAGAGATACGTACTGCAGACAATCAGTTGCTTTCATCAGCGCTAAAACATACGACTCGCGCCGAAGCAGTCTCATCCATACAGCTAATTCCTCCAGTTCCTCATGTACCGCAACTGTACGATGTTCTGAAACGTCATGAAGAAATTTTCAAACCTATCTCCTTCATTTTACCTGATTTTCGGATTGCGTACCGAAATATTTGAATCCACTGTCATCATGATTTTTGCATATATTTCGGGTTCCAATTACGGAACCCTTTTTCAATGCCAAACACATCACACACTTAGTTGACAATCAATAAGTCAAGTGGAAATATTAATTTAAACCGCCTCATTTATACTTGATTTTAGATCTCTTAAGCATAACGTTTTTTATAAAAATGTTAGGAAAGTGTATGTTAAATTGGTTTGTGTATGTGTCTGCATGTATACACTCTTCTCAATGAGATTACAGTGATATAATGACAATTAATGACAACTCACTAGATAAGCGTACGTCATGCTGTGTGTATGTGTTCTCGTTTGTTTTGAATTGAGGAGTAATCAGTTAATGCAAGTCTACACTCATCCCAGTGAAATTACAGCGATTTGGCAACATCTGACTATTCACTGGATAAGCGTGTTTGTGTGTATATGCGTGAGCGTTTACTTAAAACTGAGAGCTAATCTGTTACATGTAATTACAGGCACGTGTAACGGTCATACAAGTAAAACTAAAATGATAACTGTCATTTCCTAGCTGCACACGTCAGACCTATTTTACACTTACTTTTCTAAATGAAGTAATTACGAGTGGCATTTCAGTGAGGAGGGGGAATGACACTATTAATAGAGTAAATAATTAATAGGTAGTAAAATTAAATTAGAAACGGATAAAGTGTTTCAATAGGGTAGAAAGTTAAATTAAACGGTACGTAAAATAAATTAAAAATTGCCTGATAAAGAAGATACTAGTAATAGTGCAAAGAAAATAAAATAAAAATAAACCTTGTCATCATGTATAGATAAATGTATGTTAAAGGCGCTACACTAACAACAAGTAATCAAGGATGAAATAATCAAAATAAATTAGGCGATATTGAATTAATCAATCTCCACTTCTGTAAGTTAATATCAGTCCAGTGTTCTTATTCTTTTACTTGAGCGAGTTTCTGATTCTGATTCTGATTCGTGCAATCTTCGTTTTCTACCATTATTTAGTGCTGTATTCCAAATAGGACCTAGTGATTTTTCTACGGCTGTTTCATTCATTATGTCATTTCTCGATTTAATTTCGATGGATTCTCTAATCAGTCTAGTCGATCTGCTACGGCTACAAATTGATATACGTCTGCACCCATCCCAATTAATTGTGTGTCCTGTCTCTACTGTATGGCGTGCAAGATCTGATCTATTAACATGGGCATACTTGCATGCGGTTTTATGTTCCCCTCTTCTAACCTTAATTGGGCGCATGGTTTCACCCACACTACATCAGTTGCTAGGTCGTTACATGGAATTTCATATACTCCTGATTGTCTAGCGGTTCTATTTTTTCCTTTTGGTTGGGAAGTATAATACCTAGTGTAAGGGTCTGTTTTAAAATAGTACGTATATTGTATTTTGATGCTACCATTTTATTTTCCTACTTAGTTTAGAGTCAGGTATAACCATTACCCTCCGGTCATCTTTTAATTTATTTGACTTCACGTACTTCCAGTCATGATTAAATTTACTTATAACGCTCATTATAGTTGCTTCAATTAACTTTAGAGGATACCCATTAGCACTGAATATTTCTCGCAGTCTCCCTAATTCAATCTCTCTATGTTTATTATCTGTTAATCTTAAGCTTCTTATTATCATCGATTTTAAGATACCGATTTTCATTCTATATGGATGATTTGAATCGAAATTAAGAAGGATACCTGAGTAAGTATCCTTCCTATAAACATCCCGTTCTAGTTTTGTACCATTTCTAATTAACTTGACATCCAGAAATGGTAATTCGCCACATGATTCATTTTCAATTGTAAATTTAAGCTCGCTCACCTGATTTGCTATGTTTAAGAAATTTATCAGATGATCCTCCCCGTGATTCCAAATAACTAATATATCATCCAAATATCGTACATACAATTTAGGATTTAGGGGCGTTATATCTAAGAGAGTCTTCTCCATGTAATGCATGAAGATATTAGCTATTGGAACCGATAGTGGTTGCCCCATTGGAACACCTCTAATCTGCTTATAAAATGCATTCCTAAATTTAAAATAAGTCATCTCCATGACGTGTCTAATCGTCATTTTGCTTCCTTCCAATATTACTGGATGATCAACAAGGAAACGCTGAAAATAGTCTAGTGCTTTAGGTACTGGTATATTGGTGTACATTGACACCACATCTAAACTCGCCAATCTATCGTTTTCATTAAGTTCACATTTATCTACAATCTCAACCAAATGGTATGAATTCATCAAAGTATTGTCTAAGAAGTACGAATATTTCTTTATTCTATTACATAGAAACTTAGACATTTTATATGTTGGAGAGTGTTGGACATTAACAATAATTCTCAAAGGGTTGTCTGGTTTATGTATCTTTACTAAACCGTACACTCTAGGAGCGACTGTATCTCTTTGTATGAGAGCGTTACCATGCGCTTGATCTAATTCTCCTTCAGCAATCATATTATTGACCAATAATTTAACTTCTCCTTGTAGCTTATCCGTAGGATCTTTATTAATTTTAGTGTATACCTCTATATTGTCTAGTTGTTCATACATTTTATCATTATAGTCAGATTGATTCATCAGAACCGTCGCTCCTCCTTTGTCTGCTTTCAAACATATCACACTGTTTGCTATTAACTCTTTCCTGAGACTTTTTATTTCATAATTTGGTTTATATTTTTCCTCTGTGTACGTTAGCACAGCTGCGGCTACGTCTAATTCAAACCTAACTTTATCCTTGTCTGAGAGGAATTGTGCTATTTTAACAGCCTCAGTAATTATCTCATTTTTTGGTGATTTCTCAATTTGGATAGCTGTATTCAGACCACGATTAAGCATTTCCAGCTGTTTCTCATTAAGATTTATTTTAGAGAGGTTTACCACTCGATTAGTTACAACAGGACACGTCCTAACTGTGGTCTGTCTATAGATGCCCAAATTTCCTAACTTTCTATCATGCCTGATGTGAACCTTTTTTATCTCCCTATTACGTGCGCCATCAGTAAAATCCTCTATACATTTAAAGTCATCCGCGTGCAAAAAGGAAAGTAACATAGATCTTATTTTAGTTTTCTCTCTAATTAGTTCATATTTGCGTTTTTCTAAATCCCTAATCAATGTATTCATTATGTTCAAAGTCAGTTCATGTTTAAGAGATCTACCTTTATCATTTAAATGAAATGGCAATTTAAATTTAAAACATTTAGGAATTACACAATGTTTTAAACATATTTTAATGAAACGAATATTTTCCACTTGCCTTACTAATTGTTTTTTATGTGATGATAGTGATTTTGCAGCTTCACTGTTGTAGCACCGTATTTAGTACCTAAATAAGATTTAAAAGAAACATGTTGCGCGACAGGAAAGATCATTTACCTGATTTTCGGATTGCGTACCGAAATATTTGAATCCACTGTCATCATGATTTTTGCAGATATTTCGGGCTCCAATTACGGAGCCCTTTTTCAATGCCAAACACATCACACACTTAGTTGACAATCAATATGTCAAGTGGAAATATTAATTTAAACCGCCTCATTTATACTTGATTTTAGATCTCTTAAGCATAACGTTTTTTTATAAAAATGTTAGGAAAGTGTATGTTAAATTGGTTTGTGTATGTGTCTACATGTATACACTCTTCGCAATGAGATTACAGTGATTTAATGACAATTAATGACAACTCACTAGATAAGCGTACGTCATGCCTGTGTGTATGTGTTCTCGTTTGTTTTGAATTGAGGAGTAATCAGTTAATGCAAGTGTACACTCATCCCAGTGAAATTACAGCGATTTGGCAACATCTGACTATTCACTGGATTAGCGTGTTTGTGTGTATGTGCGTGAGCGTTTACTTAAAACTAAGAGCTAATCTGTTACATGTAATTACAGGCACGTGTAACGGTCATACAAGTAAAACTAAAATGATAACTGTCATTTCCTAGCTGCACACGTCAGACCTATTTTACACTTACTTTTCTAAATGAAGTAATTACGAGTGGCATTTCGGTGAGGAGGGTGCAAGATACTATGAATAGAGTAAATAATTAATAGGTAGTAAAATTAAATTAGAAACGGATAAAGTGTTTCAATAGGGTAGAAAGTTAAATTAAACGGTACGTAAAAGAAATTAAAAATTGCCTGATAAAGAAGATACGAGCGTTTACTTAAAACTGAGAGCTAATCTGTTACATGTAATTACAGGCACGTGTAACGGTCATACAAGTAAAACTAAAATGATAACTGTCATTTCCTAGCTGCACACGTCAGACCTATTTTACACTTACTTTTCTAAATGAAGTAATTACGAGTGGCATTTCAGTGAGGAGGGGGAATGACACTATTAATAGAGTAAATAATTAATAGGTAGTAAAATTAAATTAGAAACGGATAAAGTGTTTCAATAGGGTAGAAAGTTAAATTAAACGGTACGTAAAATAAATTAAAAATTGCCTGATAAAGAAGATACTAGTAATAGTGCAAAGAAAATAAAATAAAAATAAACCTTGTCATCATGTATAGATAAATGTATGTTAAAGGCGCTACACTAACAACAAGTAATCAAGGATGAAATAATCAAAATAAATTAGGCGATATTGAATTAATCAATCTCCACTTCTGTAAGTTAATATCAGTCCAGTGTTCTTATTCTTTTACTTGAGCGAGTTTCTGATTCTGATTCTGATTCGTGCAATCTTCGTTTTCTACCATTATTTAGTGCTGTATTCCAAATAGGACCTAGTGATTTTTCTACGGCTGTTTCATTCATTATGTCATTTCTCGATTTAATTTCGATGGATTCTCTAATCAGTCTAGTCGATCTGCTACGGCTACAAATTGATATACGTCTGCACCCATCCCAATTAATTGTGTGTCCTGTCTCTACTGTATGGCGTGCAAGATCTGATCTATTAACATGGGCATACTTGCATGCGGTTTTATGTTCCCCTCTTCTAACCTTAATTGGGCGCATGGTTTCACCCACATACATCAAGTTACAGTCGTTACATGGAATTTCATATACTCCTGATGTGTCTAGCGGTTCTATTTTTTCCTTTTGGTTGGGAAGTATAATACCTAGTGTAAGGGTCTGTTTTAAAATAGTACGTATATTGTATTTTGATGCTACCATTTTTATTTTCCTACTTAGTTTAGAGTCAGGTATAACCATTACCCTCCGGTCATCTTTTAATTTATTTGACTTCACGTACTTCCAGTCATGATTAAATTTACTTATAACGCTCATTATAGTTGCTTCAATTAACTTTAGAGGATACCCATTAGCACTGAATATTTCTCGCAGTCTCCCTAATTCAATCTCTCTATGTTTATTATCTGTTAATCTTAAGCTTCTTATTATCATCGATTTTAAGATACCGATTTTCATTCTATATGGATGATTTGAATCGAAATTAAGAAGGATACCTGAGTAAGTATCCTTCCTATAAACATCCCGTTCTAGTTTTGTACCATTTCTAATTAACTTGACATCCAGAAATGGTAATTCGCCACATGATTCATTTTCAATTGTAAATTTAAGCTCGCTCACCTGATTTGCTATGTTTAAGAAATTTATCAGATGATCCTCCCCGTGATTCCAAATAACTAATATATCATCCAAATATCGTACATACAATTTAGGATTTAGGGGCGTTATATCTAAGAGAGTCTTCTCCATGTAATGCATGAAGATATTAGCTATTGGAACCGATAGTGGTTGCCCCATTGGAACACCTCTAATCTGCTTATAAAATGCATTCCTAAATTTAAAATAAGTTGAGGACATACATACGTACATCATCTCCATGACGTGTCTAATCGTCATTTTGCTTCCTTCCAATATTACTGGATGATCAACAAGGAAACGCTGAAAATAGTCTAGTGCTTTAGGTACTGGTATATTGGTGTACATTGACACCACATCTAAACTCGCCAATCTATCGTTTTCATTAAGTTCACATTTATCTACAATCTCAACCAAATGGTATGAATTCATCAAAGTATTGTCTAAGAAGTACGAATATTTCTTTATTCTATTACATAGAAACTTAGACATTTTATATGTTGGAGAGTGTTGGACATTAACAATAATTCTCAAAGGGTTGTCTGGTTTATGTATCTTTACTAAACCGTACACTCTAGGAGCGACTGTATCTCTTTGTATGAGAGCGTTACCATGCGCTTGATCTAATTCTCCTTCAGCAATCATATTATTGACCAATAATTTAACTTCTCCTTGTAGCTTATCCGTAGGATCTTTATTAATTTTAGTGTATACCTCTATATTGTCTAGTTGTTCATACATTTTATCATTATAGTCAGATTGATTCATCAGAACCGTCGCTCCTCCTTTGTCTGCTTTCAAACATATCACACTGTTTGCTATTAACTCTTTCCTGAGACTTTTTATTTCATAATTTGGTTTATATTTTTCCTCTGTGTACGTTAGCACAGCTGCGGCTACGTCTAATTCAAACCTAACTTTATCCTTGTCTGAGAGGAATTGTGCTATTTTAACAGCCTCAGTAATTATCTCATTTTTTGGTGATTTCTCAATTTGGATAGCTGTATTCAGACCACGATTAAGCATTTCCAGCTGTTTCTCATTAAGATTTATTTTAGAGAGGTTTACCACTCGATTAGTTACAACAGGACACGTCCTAACTGTGGTCTGTCTATAGATACCCAAATTTCCTAACTTTCTATCATGCCTAATGTGAACCTTTTTTATCTCCTTATTACGTGCGCCATCAGTAAAATCCTCTATACATTTAAAGTCATCCGCGTGCAAGAAGGAAAGTAACATAGATCTTATTTTAGTTTTCTCTCTAATTAGTTCATATTTGCGTTTCTCTAAATCGCTAATCAATGTATTCATTATGTTCAAAGTCAGTTCATGTTTAAGAGATCTACCTTTATCATTTAAATGAAATGGCAATTTAAATTTAAAACATTTAGGAATTACACAATGTTTTAAACATATTTTAATGAAACGAATATTTTCCACTTGCCTTACTAATTGTTTTTTTATGTGATGATAGCGATTTTGCAACTTCACTGTTGTAGCACCGTATTTAGTACCTAAATAAGATTTAAAAGAAACATGTTGCGCGACAGGAAATAAACAATTTACCTGATTTTCGGATTGCGTACCGAAATATTTGAATCCACTGTCATCATGATTTTTGCAGATATTTCGGGTTCCAATTACGGAACCCTTTTTCAATGCCAAACACATCACACACTTAGTTGACAATCAATATGTCAAGTGGAAATATTAATTTAAACCGCCTCATTTATACTTGATTTTAGATCTCTTAAGCATAACGTTTTTTTATAAAAATGTTAGGAAAGTGTATGTTAAATTGGTTTGTGTATGTGTCTACATGTATACACTCTTCGCAATGAGATTACAGTGATATAATGACAATTAATGACAACTCACTAGATAAGCGTACGTCATGCTGTGTGTATGTGTTCTCGTTTGTTTTGAATTGAGGAGTAATCAGTTAATGCAAGTGTACACTCATCCCAGTGAAATTACAGCGATTTGGCAACATCTGACTATTCACTGGATAAGCGTGTTTGTGTGTATATGCGTGAGCGTTTACTTAAAACTGAGAGCTAATCTGTTACATGTAATTACAGGCACGTGTAACGGTCATACAAGTAAAACTAAAATGATAACTGTCATTTCCTAGCTGCACACGTCAGACCTATTTTACACTTACTTTTCTAAATGAAGTAATTACGAGTGGCATTTCAGTGAGGAGGGGGAATGACACTATTAATAGAGTAAATAATTAATAGGTAGTAAAATTAAATTAGAAACGGATAAAGTGTTTCAATAGGGTAGAAAGTTAAATTAAACGGTACGTAAAATAAATTAAAAATTGCCTGATAAAGAAGATACTAGTAATAGTGCAAAGAAAATAAAATAAAAATAAACCTTGTCATCATGTATAGATAAATGTATGTTAAAGGCGCTACACTAACAACAAGTAATCAAGGATGAAATAATCAAAATAAATTAGGCGATATTGAATTAATCAATCTCCACTTCTGTAAGTTAATATCAGTCCAGTGTTCTTATTCTTTTACTTGAGCGAGTTTCTGATTCTGATTCTGATTCGTGCAATCTTCGTTTTCTACCATTATTTAGTGCTGTATTCCAAATAGGACCTAGTGATTTTTCTACGGCTGTTTCATTCATTATGTCATTTCTCGATTTAATTTCGATGGATTCTCTAATCAGTCTAGTCGATCTGCTACGGCTACAAATTGATATACGTCTGCACCCATCCCAATTAATTGTGTGTCCTGTCTCTACTGTATGGCGTGCAAGATCTGATCTATTAACATGGGCATACTTGCATGCGGTTTTATGTTCCCCTCTTCTAACCTTAATTGGGCGCATGGTTTCACCCACATACATCAAGTTACAGTCGTTACATGGAATTTCATATACTCCTGATGTGTCTAGCGGTTCTATTTTTTCCTTTTGGTTGGGAAGTATAATACCTAGTGTAAGGGTCTGTTTTAAAATAGTACGTATATTGTATTTTGATGCTACCATTTTTATTTTCCTACTTAGTTTAGAGTCAGGTATAACCATTACCCTCCGGTCATCTTTTAATTTATTTGACTTCACGTACTTCCAGTCATGATTAAATTTACTTATAACGCTCATTATAGTTGCTTCAATTAACTTTAGAGGATACCCATTAGCACTGAATATTTCTCGCAGTCTCCCTAATTCAATCTCTCTATGTTTATTATCTGTTAATCTTAAGCTTCTTATTATCATCGATTTTAAGATACCGATTTTCATTCTATATGGATGATTTGAATCGAAATTAAGAAGGATACCTGAGTAAGTATCCTTCCTATAAACATCCCGTTCTAGTTTTGTACCATTTCTAATTAACTTGACATCCAGAAATGGTAATTCGCCACATGATTCATTTTCAATTGTAAATTTAAGCTCGCTCACCTGATTTGCTATGTTTAAGAAATTTATCAGATGATCCTCCCCGTGATTCCAAATAACTAATATATCATCCAAATATCGTACATACAATTTAGGATTTAGGGGCGTTATATCTAAGAGAGTCTTCTCCATGTAATGCATGAAGATATTAGCTATTGGAACCGATAGTGGTTGCCCCATTGGAACACCTCTAATCTGCTTATAAAATGCATTCCTAAATTTAAAATAAGTTGAGGACATACATACGTACATCATCTCCATGACGTGTCTAATCGTCATTTTGCTTCCTTCCAATATTACTGGATGATCAACAAGGAAACGCTGAAAATAGTCTAGTGCTTTAGGTACTGGTATATTGGTGTACATTGACACCACATCTAAACTCGCCAATCTATCGTTTTCATTAAGTTCACATTTATCTACAATCTCAACCAAATGGTATGAATTCATCAAAGTATTGTCTAAGAAGTACGAATATTTCTTTATTCTATTACATAGAAACTTAGACATTTTATATGTTGGAGAGTGTTGGACATTAACAATAATTCTTAAAGGGTTGTCTGGTTTATGTATCTTTACTAAACCGTACACTCTAGGAGCGACTGTATCTCTTTGTATGAGAGCGTTACCATGCGCTTGATCTAATTCTCCTTCAGCAATCATATTATTGACCAATAATTTAACTTCTCCTTGTAGCTTATCCGTAGGATCTTTATTAATTTTAGTGTATACCTCTATATTGTCTAGTTGTTCATACATTTTATCATTATAGTCAGATTGATTCATCAGAACCGTCGCTCCTCCTTTGTCTGCTTTCAAACATATCACACTGTTTGCTATTAACTCTTTCCTGAGACTTTTTATTTCATAATTTGGTTTATATTTTTCCTCTGTGTACGTTAGCACAGCTGCGGCTACGTCTAATTCAAACCTAACTTTATCCTTGTCTGAGAGGAATTGTGCTATTTTAACAGCCTCAGTAATTATCTCATTTTTTGGTGATTTCTCAATTTGGATAGCTGTATTCAGACCACGATTAAGCATTTCCAGCTGTTTCTCATTAAGATTTATTTTAGAGAGGTTTACCACTCGATTAGTTACAACAGGACACGTCCTAACTGTGGTCTGTCTATAGATACCCAAATTTCCTAACTTTCTATCATGCCTAATGTGAACCTTTTTTATCTCCTTATTACGTGCGCCATCAGTAAAATCCTCTATACATTTAAAGTCATCCGCGTGCAAGAAGGAAAGTAACATAGATCTTATTTTAGTTTTCTCTCTAATTAGTTCATATTTGCGTATCTCTAAATCGCTAATTAATGTATTCATTATGTTCAAAGTCAGTTCATGTTTAAGAGATCTACCTTTATCATTTAAATGAAATGGCAATTTAAATTTAAAACATTTAGGAATTACACAATGTTTTAAACATATTTTAATGAAACGAATATTTTCCACTTGCCTTACTAATTGTTTTTTTATGTGATGATAGCGATTTTGCAACTTCACTGTTGTAGCACCGTATTTAGTACCTAAATAAGATTTAAAAGAAACATGTTGCGCGACAGGAAATAAACAATTTACCTGATTTTCGGATTGCGTACCGAAATATTTGAATCCACTGTCATCATGATTTTTGCATATATTTCGGGTTCCAATTACGGAACCCTTTTTCAATGCCAAACACATCACACACTTAGTTGACAATCAATATGTCAAGTGGAAATATTAATTTAAACCGCCTCATTTATACTTGATTTTAGATCTCTTAAGCATAACGTTTTTTTATAAAAATGTTAGGAAAGTGTATGTTAAATTGGTTTGTGTATGTGTCTACATGTATACACTCTTCGCAATGAGATTACAGTGATATAATGACAATTAATGACAACTCACTAGATAAGCGTACGTCATGCTGTGTGTATGTGTTCTCGTTTGTTTTGAATTGAGGAGTAATCAGTTAATGCAAGTGTACACTCATCCCAGTGAAATTACAGCGATTTGGCAACATCTGACTATTCACTGGATAAGCGTGTTTGTGTGTATGTGCGTGAGCGTTTACTTAAAACTGAGAGCTAATCTGTTACATGTAATTACAGGCACGTGTAACGGTCATACAAGTAAAACTAAAATGATAACTGTCATTTCCTAGCTGCACACGTCAGACCTATTTTACACTTACTTTTCTAAATGAAGTAATTACGAGTGGCATTTCGGTGAGGAGGGGGAATGACACTATTAATAGAGTAAATAATTAATAGGTAGTAAAATTAAATTAGAAACGGATAAAGTGTTTCAATAGGGTAGAAAGTTAAATTAAACGGTACGTAAAATAAATTAAAAATTGCCTGATAAAGAAGATACTAGTAATAGTGCAAAGAAAATAAAATAAAAATAAACCTTGTCATCATGTATAGATAAATGTATGTTAAAGGCGCTACACTAACAACAAGTAATCAAGGATGAAATAATCAAAATAAATTAGGCGATATTGAATTAATCAATCTCCACCTCTGTAAGTTAATATCAGTCCAGTGTTCTTATTCTTTTACTTGAGCGAGTTTCTGATTCTGATTCTGATTCGTGCAATCTTCGTTTTCTACCATTATTTAGTGCTGTATTCCAAATAGGACCTAGTGATTTTTCTACGGCTGTTTCATTCATTATGTCATTTCTCGATTTAATTTCGATGGATTCTCTAATCAGTCTAGTCGATCTGCTACGGCTACAAATTGATATACGTCTGCACCCATCCCAATTAATTGTGTGTCCTGTCTCTACTGTATGGCGTGCAAGATCTGATCTATTAACATGGGCATACTTGCATGCGGTTTTATGTTCCCCTCTTCTAACCTTAATTGGGCGCATGGTTTCACCCACATACATCAAGTTACAGTCGTTACATGGAATTTCATATACTCCTGATGTGTCTAGCGGTTCTATTTTTTCCTTTTGGTTGGGAAGTATAATACCTAGTGTAAGGGTCTGTTTTAAAATAGTACGTATATTGTATTTTGATGCTACCATTTTTATTTTCCTACTTAGTTTAGAGTCAGGTATAACCATTACCCTCCGGTCATCTTTTAATTTATTTGACTTCACGTACTTCCAGTCATGATTAAATTTACTTATAACGCTCATTATAGTTGCTTCAATTAACTTTAGAGGATACCCATTAGCACTGAATATTTCTCGCAGTCTCCCTAATTCAATCTCTCTATGTTTATTATCTGTTAATCTTAAGCTTCTTATTATCATCGATTTTAAGATACCGATTTTCATTCTATATGGATGATTTGAATCGAAATTAAGAAGGATACCTGAGTAAGTATCCTTCCTATAAACATCCCGTTCTAGTTTTGTACCATTTCTAATTAACTTGACATCCAGAAATGGTAATTCGCCACATGATTCATTTTCAATTGTAAATTTAAGCTCGCTCACCTGATTTGCTATGTTTAAGAAATTTATCAGATGATCCTCCCCGTGATTCCAAATAACTAATATATCATCCAAATATCGTACATACAATTTAGGATTTAGGGGCGTTATATCTAAGAGAGTCTTCTCCATGTAATGCATGAAGATATTAGCTATTGGAACCGATAGTGGTTGCCCCATTGGAACACCTCTAATCTGCTTATAAAATGCATTCCTAAATTTAAAATAAGTTGAGGACATACATACGTACATCATCTCCATGACGTGTCTAATCGTCATTTTGCTTCCTTCCAATATTACTGGATGATCAACAAGGAAACGCTGAAAATAGTCTAGTGCTTTAGGTACTGGTATATTGGTGTACATTGACACCACATCTAAACTCGCCAATCTATCGTTTTCATTAAGTTCACATTTATCTACAATCTCAACCAAATGGTATGAATTCATCAAAGTATTGTCTAAGAAGTACGAATATTTCTTTATTCTATTACATAGAAACTTAGACATTTTATATGTTGGAGAGTGTTGGACATTAACAATAATTCTCAAAGGGTTGTCTGGTTTATGTATCTTTACTAAACCGTACACTCTAGGAGCGACTGTATCTCTTTGTATGAGAGCGTTACCATGCGCTTGATCTAATTCTCCTTCAGCAATCATATTATTGACCAATAATTTAACTTCTCCTTGTAGCTTATCCGTAGGATCTTTATTAATTTTAGTGTATACCTCTATATTGTCTAGTTGTTCATACATTTTATCATTATAGTCAGATTGATTCATCAGAACCGTCGCTCCTCCTTTGTCTGCTTTCAAACATATCACACTGTTTGCTATTAACTCTTTCCTGAGACTTTTTATTTCATAATTTGGTTTATATTTTTCCTCTGTGTACGTTAGCACAGCTGCGGCTACGTCTAATTCAAACCTAACTTTATCCTTGTCTGAGAGGAATTGTGCTATTTTAACAGCCTCAGTAATTATCTCATTTTTTGGTGATTTCTCAATTTGGATAGCTGTATTCAGACCACGATTAAGCATTTCCAGCTGTTTCTCATTAAGATTTATTTTAGAGAGGTTTACCACTCGATTAGTTACAACAGGACACGTCCTAACTGTGGTCTGTCTATAGATGCCCAAATTTCCTAACTTTCTATCATGCCTAATGTGAACCTTTTTTATCTCCTTATTACGTGCGCCATCAGTAAAATCCTCTATACATTTAAAGTCATCCGCGTGCAAGAAGGAAAGTAACATAGATCTTATTTTAGTTTTCTCTCTAATTAGTTCATATTTGCGTATCTCTAAATCGCTAATTAATGTATTCATTATGTTCAAAGTCAGTTCATGTTTAAGAGATCTACCTTTATCATTTAAATGAAATGGCAATTTAAATTTAAAACATTTAGGAATTACACAATGTTTTAAACATATTTTAATGAAACGAATATTTTCCACTTGCCTTACTAATTGTTTTTTTATGTGATGATAGCGATTTTGCAACTTCACTGTTGTAGCACCGTATTTAGTACCTAAATAAGATTTAAAAGAAACATGTTGCGCGACAGGAAATAAACAATTTACCTGATTTTCGGATTGCGTACCGAAATATTTGAATCCACTGTCATCATGATTTTTGCAGATATTTCGGGTTCCAATTACGGAACCCTTTTTCAATGCCAAACACATCACACACTTAGTTGACAATCAATATGTCAAGTGGAAATATTAATTTAAACCGCCTCATTTATACTTGATTTTAGATCTCTTAAGCATAACGTTTTTTTATAAAAATGTTAGGAAAGTGTATGTTAAATTGGTTTGTGTATGTGTCTACATGTATACACTCTTCGCAATGAGATTACAGTGATATAATGACAATTAATGACAACT